>JABFPJ010005804.1:0-11728 GCA_022817425.1 Gryon sp. ZL-2020
AATAAATTAATTTATCAAACAAATAATCTTGTCGATTTATTTTTACCACTCGCTCTCCTTTTTCCACAATTAATTTAATGACCTGAATAGATAAGAATCTAAATAATAATATTTAACATATCTTGCGTTTCTACGTGACACAGTGCAATCACGCACAAAATTTTGGTGTCCAATCCGGAGGATGGATAGTCATAGGACACACTCTTTCATCATGGAAGAACCGCTCTGCCTGAATAAATGAAATTGACGCACGAAAAATTTAGAGACTGCAGCTTCCAACAAATAATCCGTATCTGCGGAGCAATTGAACTAGACTGAGTACCCAGAAGAAAGTTCTGACACTTATTACAAAAAAATGATCGTCTTAACAAGTAATATGGACTCAGAGCTTGGGTAGAAGTGTACTATAATTGACACTTCATAGTAAATTTAACTGGAAACAACTGCATAGTTTTCTTAGTGTAAGTGATGATTAAGGTTTTCATGCAAGATATAGACATCACATTCATGTATTGAGCTTATTACTGAACACTGTTCTTGGTTCTGAAACATTAAAAAATTTATGAACGTTAACAAGTCAGAATTAATTTGTTAGCAACACAATATCAACAGGAAGAGGAAGTAAAAAATACCTAGTATTGCTGATAGCATTGGGTCTAATAAGAGGGAACATGATAGAAAACTTATCCAAAATATCAACCAACGCACAAGATGTGCGTTCACAACGTTCACGAAAGCTGTGAGCAACTTCAGAATACAATCAAGTGTTAGCAGGCCTTTCAACAAAAAGACCATGCATAACTTTGTCAAGGTTACGAGTGTGCTTCCTTGTAATAATCTTACAAATTTTATGTAAGAAGGTGGTGAAAAAATCTCATAGCAATGGGGAGTTACGGCAATATTATCAAGTTTATTGCGACTTCCTTTTAGTTTTGAGAGATTCATGCATTGCAAGCTTAATTCCTAAAATTGTTGATGGAACATAACAAGCTAAAATAAGTAATGATGTCTTAATGACCATTTTCCAGTATTGTTTGATAAAGTCAGAAAAATTGGTTCCAAAAGGTAAATCAACAGCTTCATTGATATAGAGAATTGCTGACGTGACAAACTATCTTTACCTTTCCTTCTGTTCTAATCATATCACAGATACAAAAAAAAGTTGTTCATTCAAAAAGATTGGAGGAGTAACGACCGTATATTGAATTTTCTTTTATACAGTCTTACACTTTTCCTCAACTGTGTGCGTAGTAAGAAATCAACAACAAATGTGCGTAGTAAGAAAAGTGTCCTATTTGGTCATCTGTTTTCGATTTAAGCAATGTGTTTTCTTTTATGAATATCTTTTATGAGAAATATTTATTTATTGGACTTAGCTTATAAGGTTTTACTGGAAATTGTAATTATCAAATTTCACAATGATATTATATCAGTTTTCCATGTAACTTTAAACCATACATTTTATTACATTAATATTAGAAAAGATGGAATCTTCCAGATTCCGTCACACAATGAAATTACAATGGATTTTCAAATATTTGAAAATATACAATAAATATCCGAAAATCAACATTCAATGAACATGTTTAGTATATTATTAATTCTTGTCATTAAATTATCAATTTTATTATTAAATTAGTATTTAATGTAAATTTGAGATCATATAAAATAAACCTTGATTTGTTCAATCAAACAATAAAATAATATTATCTTATCATAAAGTCAGAAAAATTATATACAATATTCTATAATTATTTACATATTTGTTGAACTGATTTAACAGTTTGTATTTGTTAATATGTTGTAATTCAAAATATTGATTTTGGAACTGATATAAATGCTTATATAAATTGAAGTCCACAAGAATTTGTATATTAAAGTTGAGATAATCTAATTAAATATGAACAAAAATAGAATTGAATCGTTAAATAATTAAATTACTTGTTATTCTTATGAAGAAAAAGTAGTTTCATCAATAATATTTTCAGTGATTATCAGCATTGCAATTAAAATATAAGAAAATAAATGTGCCCGAAAAAATCCACTTTGATCCTTGAGTTGCTTTGAACTTAGATCCTTAACACCATTGACATACAATATTTGTCGAATTATCTCAGCTGATCGAATATGTCGACTTTCGTGTTTTTTTCTTTTGTTCATTTTTTCACAACAAATTAATTGAAATAAATGTATCACTCACTAGTAGACTACATGGCATTTTGTTGGCGATTTTGTTGAAATAAAATGGTCTCCTCAAAAATAAACTCCTTCAGAGTTTCCTTTGGAAGGTTGTCTAATTCCATATCAAGTTTGAATGGCTCTTCCGCTACCGGCTGTAAATTCAAAATAATTATCAGTAAATTTAATTATGATCTAAATTTAACTAAAAAGTAACTTGAATTATCAATATATTTAAATAACTTTAATATTTTTTTCATATGATGATATTTCCAAATACCGATTATCTATTTATTATATTATTTATGTTTTTCTTTCAATATATATTTACTATATTAAAATGTCTCATTTTCTACTTTTAATCTACATTTGCATTGTTATATTAAGCTATAAAGTCAAGAATAAAGTAAAATAAATATTTGCGACAATCATAAATGTCAAGCGCATATACATAATGTATACCTCGTCGGCTGGATCATAATACTGTTCCAAGTATGGGTGTGCCAACGCATCTTCAACGACGATGCGTTTGTTTGGATTAAATGTTAACATCTTATCTAATAAGTCTAATGCCTGCACATCAGCGGTCGGAAATAAACTTGTCCACGGAACTTTCGGTTTGTATGGCAGAGACTGGAGGTAACTGCGTGCCTATAACAATCAATTTTCAAGGCCATTTAGAACGACGTTCAATTATACATGTATTTCAAAAAGCAAATTAATCTGATGTTCTTATACATTATGAAATCTTATATAACTTTGTTTAATTATGAATAATATTTTTAATAATGATAATAATAGTAATATCATTTTTAGTATCTTATATATCGTCACTCATTCTTTTATTTACCCAAATAATTAAAAATCCACATTATTATTATCATCAATACTCAAAAGGAAAGATTTAGATAATGTAAAAGTATTAATTTAATGTCTGCATTTAAATGTGAATAACGTCATATGACTTATACTCTATCATAAATCGTATAGCATGGAAATTAAGAATATTTCAAAGTACTAAATCAATATTTCAATTGTATCATTGTGAATATTATTAGAAATGTATAAAGGGAACGTTAATTGAAGAAATATAAAAGATTGTTTTAACAAAAAAATTAATAATTGAATTTAAAAAATAATAACCAAAAGGAATAATTTATTATGTAAGATATTTTGAAGTGTATACCTTTTCGTTTATAATGCATTCAAAGTCTTCAGGCGAAGGCGAGCCGAGAATTCCGAGGATGTGATTAAGTTGATCTAAATAGTGTTTGCCAGGGAATATTGCGCGTCGTGACAACATCTCCGCTAAAATGCAACCTACTGACCAAATATCTATCGACTTTGTGTAACCCTGTAAACAAAAATCAAACAAAACAACGTTATTATGTAATGCAACAACGTTATACAGTATTTCCAATAAACGTTAAATCATCGCTTTATCAATGTCATTCTACTGTGTACATAATCACTTTTTATCGTACAATAAAGCGAGATTGTTTTTCGCATCAACGAGTAAAAGTAACAATATTTTTCTATACATTTTTAATTTTTTTAACGCTAATTTGAAATAATTATTAAAGAATTCAATAATACGCTTAAATTAATCAATTGATGTTATCAAGTATACATCTGTAATACAACGACCTTGATTTTAAGATAGAATATTATTTTATAAGCTTATTAAACTTCTTTACAAGTATGTAATAGGTTTAAATTTTACTCGAATGATAAATGTATTATTTTATTGATAAAAACAGTTACTGTTATTATCAGTTTATCATTATTAGAATAAGAAATTCATTTTTAATTGATTGATCGTTATTAAACATTAAATTATTCATTTTTTCAATATCTTTTCATTTTAAAAGTCAGCTACATTTAATTCGTATTCATCGGTGTGAAAAATGTGTTTTTCATGTTCTGTACGTGACAAGACTTAAATTTCATATTTTTTATTTTAATTCAAAATATAGTCTATATATATTACATTGGAATTGTTTCTAAAATAAAAATTTAATTAAAACAAAAATAATGTCCATCAAAATATACAATTATTAATTTTAAATGAAAAATGTTTATGAATACTATTTATTCAACGTCAGAAATAAATAACAATGAAATATTAGAACGAAATTGAATTTAGTTAAACTATTAATGAAACTTTGGACGTTTTGAAATGAATTAAGGATCAAAGTTGGTACCTTCGAGTTCAGCATAATTTCCGGAGCTCGGTACCATCTCGTGGCAACGTATTCCGTAAGGAAGCCCGCATGATTATGTTCTGGATCAGCCACCCGAGCGAGACCAAAGTCACAAATTTTAAGGTCGCAGGTTGTATTTAACAACAAATTGCTCGGCTTTAGATCGCGATGTAATACGTTCGCGGAATGTATGTACTTTAAACCCCGCAGTATTTGGTACAGAAAGTAACATATATGATCGTTACTAATTGCCTGAAAAAAGCATATATTTCAATTTGATTCATTAAAATTAACAAATAATGTTTTGGTTGTTTCAATTATAATAATACCAAAATATTATTTAATTTTGTTAATAATTTATTATTATTTCTTATTAATATATTTAATATCATTATTCTCAGAATAGTACTAAAATATTCTTAATGGATGAAATAAAATATCGAAAACAGTTATTGACATCTTAACTTTAAATGATAATTTTATTAAGACAAAGAATTAAATGTTGCGTTTATTAACCTTTATGTGACTGCAGAAAAAACACCTTCTAAAGACGGACGGAGTACAGAGTACCCATTTTATTCTATTTAAATTTTAAGCTCAAAAATATGTTATTTTATTAAACAATTAAAGTTTGTTTTGTATATCATAATATAGGTTGAGGTTCACATTGGCAAATTTCTCAAATTGGCAAATAACAAAATGGCAACGCTGCATGAAGTTACACGATATTTCGTGTACGTAATAATTTTCTTATTCGAAAAAACGGGTCGTATACGAAAATACGAAAAACAAGCAAACAACCAAATGAAAATATGATTATTGTACTTACACGACAAAGTATTTCTAACTAAGATTTTCGTTTTTGTTAGTTTGTTATTCGTTTTCAAACGAATAACAAACAAACAAATGAACAAATATAGATATATTTCTTAGTTAGATATATTTTTTCATGTAATACAATGATAATATTTTCCATTTTTTGTTTGTTTTGTTTGTTTGTTTATTTGTTATTCGTGTTTTCGTATAAGAAAATTATTAACTTAACTAATTATTAATTTAATCTAACTAATGTAACATCATGCAGCGTTGCCATTTTGTTATTTGCCAATTTGAAAAATTTGCCAATGTGAACCTTAACCACAATATACACAAAACATTAACATTAAGGTGAGATTTCAGGCTGGGTTTGTTTACAAAAACGGCTACCCTATTTAAACAAAATGTATATATTTTTAAGTCATGAAATTCATTCAGACTATTCTTTCACATAAGTAGAATAGTCTGAATCAATTTCGCGATTTGAAAATGTGTAGAATTTGTTCATTTAAAGAAGCGGTTTTTGTAAACAAACCTAACCTGAAGAATCACCTTAATTCTAATATTATATTATTATATACAATCTAAAAATAGGGAGCGTGCTGGCTCAGTGGCTAAGGCTGCCAGATTTGCATTCCGGAGGTAACGAGTTCAATTCCCATTACCGGCCACTTTGATCAGGTTTTTGTAGCTCCCTGGTCATTTATGTGAATGCCGGATTGTGCACGACTTGCAAATTTTAAGTCCGATGACTCTTCTCAGAATTGTATGTACTATTTACTGCTATTTACTAACAACACATAAAAACATTATAATCTACAAAATCCGAAACTGTTGGTAAAACCAACTGTCAAACCTAAATGTCGAATCTAAAACATTCTTGTGTAAAAAATTTTCACTTTTGTATTTATATGTTGTTTAATATGTATTTATATATGCAATTTAAAATTAAAAAATATATATTTTTCAAGGTTTTGTAAAGAAAAATTATACATTTATGTCAGAAAATAAATATGAGTACACGAGTACCCTATTCTTCATGTAAGGATAAAAAAGTTTGTTTATAATTTTTACATAAAAAAATTAACAAAGCAGCTTCTTAGTGTTCGAAATCTATTCTTAATAGTCAATTTTGAAATGTCACAGAGTAGCAAATTCCGAAAAAAGAGTAAAAATAAAATGCTTACCCAGGTACCACATCAGTAACATAAAGGTTAAGAAGTGGTCCTCATTAAAACAACGAAAAACAATATTTGTTTAAACTTTCGTATGTCGGTCACACCTCCATTTTTACGCAAATTAAAGGTGGAAATCAATACTTGTATATGCTTTTTTTAAATCAATTTTTTTTCATTGAGTACAATTTTTGAACTAAATAAAAGTGTAATTTGTTTTACAAGTTTTATCATATTATCTAACGTTTAGAATTTAAATGACATACAGATTTAATTTTAAGTTAATAATTTATAAGTTTAATCTAAAAGAGTAAATTAATTTTTTCTTAAATTCTTTCAAAACAGAATTTTAATATGTTTTCAATATTTTCTGTTTTTCATTTATTTAATCAGAAGTTTCTGAATTATTTAGAGTTAAAAAATTCAAATTGCTTAAATTCGTACAATTTTTTATTGTTCGTATTTCAGTCAATTTTTAACATTTTTAAGATTTACAACTTTTTTAAATAAAAAAAAGTTATAAATTTTTCTGAATTTATAATTTCGACATATTTATTTACCTGATTTTTGAGGAGTTTGTAAAGATCGGTTTCCATTAAACATTGAACAATATACACATCTCTCATTTGCTCTATGGTGGGTGCCCGCAGGATATCCCTTATGTCTATTATCTGTAAATTTCGTTTATGTTTACATTAATATTGGATTTCAAACGTGAGATGAATATTTTGTTGTAATAAATTGAACAAAAAGATAACTTTTTCGTTACAAAATGTAATTTTTAAGCGAGAAAAATAGAAAAATATGCAAATTGTTAAGTAATGACATTTTTCTGCTTTGCAATGCAAATTGTGTTTCGACTTTCTTGACTATTTTTTTAAACAATTAGAGTAATAGATTGTTTAAATAAAAGTGCAATTAAGAATCAAGCAAATTATTATTTCATTTTGATCTATTTAATCTGTTTAATAAATTCAAATGAAATTGTATTATTTATATTCAAAAGACGAAGAACAATGCAATTTTGCAGACAAAAATATTAAAGAAACAGATTTCATTTAAATAATTCTATTGTATATTGAAATTGTTTGTGACGCTACATTTATCAGACAAATAGGTCAAAAGAATGAAACACAATTTCATAGTAAACATACTCGACTCTATATCTATTATTTTGTGCATAAAATAACAAATAAAGCACTTTTGTGAATAACAGCACATTTCAAAACTCTCTCAATGCATTGAATAAATTAAAAAGTTAATCCCACTGCGGTTCTGTGCAGATGAAAATATTTTTCATCTCCACATAACCGATTTATTTTTTTTGTCTCTGTTTTAATTGAAAAATACTTAAATTTAAAATAAGGTAATTGTTGAATTAAAATAATAATTTAAATAATAATGTTTTAAAATAAATTTAAAGATTGATTTCCATTTAATTATAACTTCGTTATCTTTAAATTCAAACAAACTTTATAGAATTTGAAAACTAATTATTTTGAAAATAAAATTCAATCAAATGTTAAACTTTTGAGCAACGTAAAATTGTTAATTTTCATTATTTATTGTCACTTACATTTTCATGCTTGAACCTGGTGAGAATTTTAATTTCTCTTAGTGTCCTTTGGCTGTAAGTTTGATGTTCGAACGGTGAAATTTTTTTTATCGCTACTTTTGTTTGAGTCACATTGTCATATGCAGAACTGCAATAAAACAAACCATAAGTTATTTTTATATAATTCATGTTCAATATTTGATTTTTAATCTTAATAAAGGTGTTCTTTCTTATCAAAGTGTAATATCAAGAGAAATATGACATTTAGCTTTTTTTTTTTCTTTGTAAATTGTATGAATGAGCTTTATAGCATTTTTTATTGCTTAGAAAGTGGATTTTCATTGGCCAAAGCGCCATACTAATGTTCTTATTTTTTTTCTTATTACATGAAATTATTTTTCCCAGACATATCATTTTGAATTATTAAAGCAATAAACACGGTTTCACATCAAATGCAATTATTCGAAATCGTACTGTGAAAAATAACTCACAATTAAAATTATTTTTTAATTAAAAAATACGACATTACTTAAATAAAATTTTAATTTAAAGTCTAAATGAATAATCATGGATATTAATATATATATGAGTTCGAAATTCTGCGATAAATGTTTAATAAATGTTTATACAGTTTAAAAACATATGATACTATACAATTTTTATTTTGTTGAATTGTGATAAATTATATATTACATTTAGAAAATAATATAATTCGAATAAATAGTTATTATAAGTAATGAGTGTTGTCAAATATTAATGATTCTGCTTGTATTAATAATTGATTGGATTCAGTAAATACAGTAAATATTTTTACACAAAGTATATGGATTAATTTAGTTATCCATACTTTATCATTTCATATTTTGATCCTTTAATTTGATTCAATGAAATTGCTTATTTTTTAATTAATTATTTAACTGCAAAAGATAATGAAAAGTGAATAATTAAATAATCATATTATGCCAATATAACAGAAAGAATTTTATTATCTATTGTATTTACTCATTCAGTTAAGTCATTTAATTTATATGTTCAAACTTAAATTAAGGCCAAGCTTTAATTAAACGTAAATATTGAATTAAAATAATAAAAAATTGAGTTGTGAAGTTATCATTTTATTTATTAATAAAAATACCGTTAAAAAATACTCAAAATACTCTAAAAACTTATGCGTGATGTTAAACTTTCGAAAATGTGTCTTAATTCATATGTAAATTAGTTGAAAAAGTAAAAAAAAATTCCACTCAATTGCTGTTACTTTTCAAGATGACTAATCATCTCTGCATACAATACATAAATACCGATCATCAATAGAACTTAGTTGTATACGTTTGTTTATTCAAATCATAATTCAATACTTTTTAATACTTCAACAAATTAAAGTAATCCAATATTTGGATACACTAAAAATTGTTGCAGACTCAATTAATTTTTATTTTAAATTGTTTTGTTATTTTCTTAATTAAAATGTCAAATTACATCAAACTTGAATAACATCTGTGCTGTTTTGTATAAAAAAGTAAAGCATACATGCTTGTATTAAGAACATCACAAATGAAAACAAAATTGATATGATACGATAATTTTCGACAGAGAAAGATTGAAATTTGCTTTGCAAGCACGCAAAGATTGTGTTTTTCATAAATAAATGATTGACAGCAATAAGACAAGGTTTATAGTGTGAGGATAAAAATTGTTGCGTCAAAAGAGAGACGAAGTATTGAAAAATGGGTGAAATGGGCCTCGAGTGTATTCAAATTACCGACACAAAAATGCCGCAAAACGTCAGATGGTCGGGAACAAAGCGGAGAAAATAAGGAGAAGTTTCGTGTTACAAAAGGCGCGAATAAGGGAAAGAATGGAGGAAGAAACAAAAGAAGACAAACAATCCAAAATAACTCAACAAAATTGATTGATTGTTGGAAAAAAGAAATGAGAATTACAAAGCAAATTTGAGTACGATGAAAGTTCATTTTGGCAAATCGATAAACGAACGTGAAACGTCATTTTTCGCGCGAAATCGTAATTGTTTACAAAATGCCTCGCTTGACAGAGACAAATACTGAGAAAGAGAAAGAGAGAGTGAGAAAGATAACATGGAGAGGGCGTATTTTTGGTTGTCTTTTTTTGTTAGTAATTTGTCTTTTTCAGTGTGTTGAAAGTGTTGAAGAAAAAAAAAAAAGAAAAGAAAGGGTGATTGGATGAGTGACGAAAACTTACACGACCATGCCGTAAGCTCCCTCGCCCATGTACTCCAAATTCGTATATCGCGGACCAACTTCGAACACCTGTCCGCGAACGGTTTCCGCATTCGGATTCCCAGTTGCCGAACCTTCGCCCGCCATTTTGACAACTAAATTTCAGTCAATCGCTGCCGCGACTCGAGAGCATTCGGGGAGACAATCGCTGACCGTATTCGGACAGTCGACATGCGCGACTTCTTTTCATACTTTCAAACACCAAATTTTGAATGTTCACTCGGTAATGCCGATTACTGCGTATTTGGCAGTCGGTAACAATGACACCTTATCGTAATATGGTAGAATAGTTAAATTTATTTTAGGGCTTTAATCAATAATCAAGTTTAAAAGTTAGTTTACAAAAATAGAAATGTTCAGTAATGTTATACTTCACTTAAATTGGTTTATAGGTGTGGTTTATTAAAAATAAAAAGATATATAAAATGACTTCATTAGTGTGTGACGCCAAGATTTTGATGACGCAAATCGCACATTTTGACGTCACCGAAGTCATGTGGTCGGTGGTGGGGTGTACATAACCGTCCATAAAAAAAAGCGTCCATAAAAGTAGGGAGTCCCTACTTTTATGGACGCTTTATCTTGAAAATAATGGGAAAATGTGGAAAATATTGAGAAAAAAAATATTATTTTGCATATAATTTATTTAAACGCGCCAATATCATTAGAATTGAAAGAGTCTTTATAGTGTGTCTCAGACACACGAGTTTTAATAAAAATTTTATAACATATCAATTATAAATATCAATATTATTATTTTAATGAAAAATGTGTTTTAAATGAAAATGTTATATATACGATACAATTATACACTGTAATTAAAGTTGAAGAAAAATTTAAAAAAAATGAAATTTTATGTCATTATTTTATTTGTTATTTTGACTAATTAATTAATTAATTGATTTTATGTCAAATTTATTTAAATACACCAATTTTATCATATAATTAAATAAAAGGAATTTTTTATAGTGTGTCTCAAGCACACCATGTTTTAATGGAAAATAAAATTAAAAATATTATGCTTTTTATTAAGAAATAGTTGTTAAGCGGAAATGTTGTGTACACAACACAACTTTTTATTAAAACGAGTTTAGTAATGACGAATGATGACATTTACTTACAGATATTGTTTAAATTAATATGAAAATGTGGAGAATATTGAAAAAAGTATATTGTTGTTTATCTAATTTATGTTAACGGATCAATTCTGTTAGAATTCACAGATTCTTCATATAGTGTGTCTCAGACACGCCAGTTTTAATCAAAAATATAAATAGTAGCAATTATAATTGCAAATATTACTACTTCTATAAGAAATTATTCTAAAGTGAATATGTTATGTACAGAATATAAATCATAAATAATACCATTTCATTGACGTGTTTAATGCATACGTGTGTCTAAGACACACTATAATTAACCCGGCGTTACTCGCGCGAAATTTTCAGTAAAGAACCGTCGCGCGAGAGCATTTTGCTCACAGCTGCTGACGGCAGAAAAACGCGCGCGCTTTTGGCTATCATAACCTCAAAATTCAAATGA
>JABFPJ010005805.1:0-11728 GCA_022817425.1 Gryon sp. ZL-2020
GGAGATATTTCATATGGATTCGATATAGTTCGCCATAAGTGTTATGTATGTCAATGATATGAAGTAACAGTTCAGTTTTAATTTTTATTCTATTTTGATTTGTACTTTTAATTTTATTTCATTTTCAATTTATTCCTAATTAATTAAGTATTTATTTTGTATATATGCATATATAAATATTTTATTAATTTATGGATAATTATTTATTTATTTATAATGGAATTTGGAGTATTTCGGTAATTAAGTTATTGAAATTCACAAAAAAGTGATTGTGATATTTGCAGACAAAAATTTTAATGTTAAAAAAAATTTGGCTTTTATTTTTATTTGTCTTGATTCCTTTTATTTTTTTTTAATTTTTAAAAAATTAACTTAACTTTTATTTCATTTTTATTTTTTTTTTATTTTATTTCAATTTTCATAAAATAAAGAAAACAAAAATAATAAAATAAAATAAAAGATGATTCTTGAAAATTTATTAAATTTTTGCAAAATTTGTATTGAAAATATTCACACAATCACTCACTTTTTAGTGAATTCAAGAACTTAATTATCGAAATAGTTCAAATGTTAAGCCAAGTACGTTTGCAAACTTTCAGTTTCAACACTTTTAGTTTGCATTATATAAAAAAAATATATATATGTATATATAATTAAAGACCGATTTCTTTCAGTTGAAAATGGAATGAAATTATCATATTTACAAATGGAAATTGTATATTCAACAAATAACAATGATTATTATGTTTGAAATATGAAAAAAATAAGAATTTTTATTGCAATTTTTCATGACATTTTTTGCCACTAAATTATATTTGAAAATATATTTCAAATATATTTGTTTCTTTGTAATTATATTCTTGCATATATTTTGCAAATATATTTGTATAAATAAGTTTCAGAAATATATTTTAAATATATATTAAATATATAACGTAATGTCAAAAATATATGTGACCTTGTTATGGCCTTAATATGGCCTTGTTATGGCCTTCGTATGGTTTTGTTATGGCCTTATTATGACCGTCCTATGATGTTGTTATGGCCTTGTTATGGACTTCCTATGGTTTTGTTATGACCTTCTTATGACCTTGTTATGGCTTTATTATGGATTTCCTGTGGTTTTGTTATGGCCTTGTTATGGATTTCCTGTGGTTTTGTTATGGCCTTGTTATGGATTTCCTATGATTTTGTTTGGACCTTCCTATGACCTTCCTATGATTTTTATATGGCCTTTTAATGGCCTTTTTATGACTTTCTTACGGTCTGATTATGGCCTTCTTACGACCTTGTTATGATCTTCTTAGGATCCTCCTATCGTTACTCATGGCCTTCCTATGGCCTTGTAATGACTTTTGTATGGTTCGCTTATGGCCTTTTTATGACCTTGCTATGATCTTCTTTGGACCCTCTTATAGTTTTGTTATAGCGTTCCTATGGCTTTGTAATAGCCTTCTTATAACCTTCTTATGGCCTTGTTATGACCTTTTAAAGGCCTTTTTATGACCTTTTTATATTCTGTAAATCTACATGAAATTCATATTTTGAATTTTGTATAAAAAATATATAATTTATATGTTAATTGCAGCAATATCATATATATTCAGAATATACAATTATATTTTATATTTTCATTCGTGAGGACAGATTTGCATATTTTTTTAAATTTTCTTTTGTTAAGGGAATCGTTTTTTACATTTTTTTTACTTTTTCTTTTTCTAAAATTATTAATATTAAGATTAAGTCAAGAGTGAAATTCTCAAAAGAATCATTTTAATCGCCAACACATATTATAATTACATTAAAACTTGAGTACGTGACGAGGCGTTGAAATGACAGATCTACGAAGTTACAAAATAGTAAATAGTATGATTATGAGTTTTACTAGACTCACTTGGCGTGTCGCCTGTTCTTTTTATGAAATTACAAGATGCGGTTCGCATTATGAGAATACAAATTATTACACGAAACCCGCTATTTTTCGAAATTATGCATTGTTCTAACTCAAAACATATATAATTAAAAATCATAGCAATTTATTACACTAAGAGAAAAAGTTAAAATTTTTGCATAAAATGTAAAAAAAAAAAAAAAATACTTTTACAACATAAAAGAATTCAATTAAAAATGTTTAATATTCGTTTATATTTAAATATTTTATAAGTTAAATTTTCGTATTTTTTAAAATAATGTTTTAAAATTTAATTTTTAAAATAAATAATATAAATAAATAATCAAATAAATGAATATAAATTAATAATACATTAATAAATAATAATAATTAATAATGGCCTTTTTATATCCTGTTTTTAATTAAAATTTTTTTAAGAAAACACTTTTTTAATAAATAAAAATAATAAATAAATAATAATAAATAATAAAGTAAAAAAAAATAATAAAAAAAATGAATTAATGGAACAACATTACATGCTATTAGAATGTTAAAATAATTACAATAAATTGTGCAAAAAGTTATGGATCATAAAGTAACACTAAATGAAATTGTAAATTGATATACAGGACAATAAAACAAGCTTTTAACGTAACGATCGATGTTATATAATATCTAATCAACAAGTGCTCCAGTAAGCTAAGTGATTACTCTCTGGCATAGTGCAATGAGTACACTATTACTAACACCATCAAAAAAATAATTGCCGTAGATAGATATCAGCATCGGATGCAAACTTTTCCTTTTTCGTATGCATAATTTCCTTTTCTTGCATACATTTTTACTTTACTATTGTATTGTTATTATTTTTATGGTGAAAATTGTTTATCAAATAATATGTTAAAAAAATTTAATTCGTTTTATAAGATAAATATTTTTGCTTTTTTTTGGGTTAATTTTTCAAAATGGCACGAAATGGTAAAATTTTAAATGGTAAAAATGGTAAAAAATGATAAAATTGCTGAAATGTAGAAATTGTAAAAAAGGGAAAAATTTGAAAATGGTTGGAAAATGGTAAATTTTCAAATTGGTTGAAAATGGTAAAATATCAAAATGGTCAAATTTCAAAATGTTAAATATGACAGAATGTCGAAATGTCAAAATGGTAAAAAATTGTAAAAATGGAAAATTTTCAAAATGGTACAATTTCAAATTGGTGGAAAATGGTAAAATGTCGAAATGGTCAAAAATTGTGAAAATGGCTAATTTTCAAAATGGTAAAATTTCAAAATGGTGCAAAAATGGTAAAAAGTCGAAATGGTAAGAAATAAGTTAAAATGGTAAAATGAAGAAATGTTAAAAAATTGTAAAAATGGCAAATTTTCAAAATCGTTAAAAAATGGTAAAATTTCAAATTGGTGGAAAATAGTAAAATATCAAAATGGTAATATTTCAAAATGTTAAATATGGTAAGATGTCAAAATGGGGGAAAAATGCTAAAATGTGAAAATGGTAAAAAATAGTAAAAATGGTAAACAAATGGTAAAACATTGTAAGAATGGCACATTTTCAAAACGGGAAAAATGGTAAAATTTCAAATTGGTGGGAAATGGTAAAATGTCGAAATGGTAAAAATGGCTAATTTTCAAAATGTTAAAAATGGTACAATTTCAAATTGGTAGAAAATGGTAAAAATAATATATTTTCAAAATGGTAAAAAATGGTACAAATGGTATATTTTCAAAATGGTAAAAAATGGTACAAATGGTAAATTCTCAAAATGGTAAAAAATGGTAAGAATGTCAACATTTCAACATGGTAAAAAATGGCAAAGTTTCGAAATGATAAAAAAATGGTAAACCTTCAAATTGGTGGAAAATGGTAAAATTTCAAAAGTTTAAACGGTAAAATATCAAAATTTCAAAATGATAAAAATGATAAAAATTAGTATAAAATCCCAAAAATGTGCGAAATGAATGTCTGATATCTAAATTATTGTATAATTAATTATAGAGTAAAATCAAAATATTACCCGTTAAATTGATATACTGAACTGCAATTACAAATATTTTTATCTTTAATTAACATATTAATTTAATAGTAACAAATTAAATGAATAAATAATGTTCACTGCGCCGGACTTATGTAAATGAGGTACACTGATAAATGTCAAATTAGCAAAACAAGTGTAAGAATTTCAATCTGTTGATGTGATAATTAAATATGTTTGATGCAAAAATGTCAACTGATCAATCGACTGGAACTGCTTAATGAATGTACATTAAATTCAATTAGAAAAAAATATTCAATGCAATAAAGTTATATAAGGCTTTGCAATTTTTCATCCTATCAAACGCTCTGGTTAAATAATTATTTCAGCATAACGCAACATCAACCACCATGACTAATTTCAGAAAACATAATTGCTGTAAAGATAGCTATCAAATTAAAATGCATACACTTTTTCCTTCGGAAGAGATTTCAGAACATTACACGCGTCTCTAACTTCTTCGCACTTAGTAAAATTTTAGTTTTTACGTGTATATATAAAAAATATGCGTTTAATAATATAAAATTAAGTAGCTTCATTCATTTATGACCATCTTATAGCCTTCTTATGGTTTTTATGACCTTTTTATGGCCTTTTTATAGCATTATTATAACCTTTGTATGGCCTTTTTATAGCCTTTTTATGACCTTCTTCTGGATTTTGATGGCGTTCTTATGGCCCTTTTATGGCCTTTATATGGTCTTCTTATGGCCGCTTTATCACCTTCTGATGGCCTTATCGCCTTATTTTGTTATTTTTTATGGCGTTCTTATGGCCTTTTTATTGCAACTTTATGGATTTTTATGGCGTTATTATGGCCACTTTATGGCCTTGCTAAATCCTTTTAATGGATTACTTATGGTCTTTTTTGGGTTTTTCATCACCGTAAAATGAATTTGTATGGATCTGTAACGGGCTTCTTATAAGTATTTTATGGCTTTGTTATGGATGTCTTATGGCCTTCGTGAATGGAAATTTTATGGGAATTTTATGGATTTTTAAATGGTCTTTTATAGTTTTATTATGGTCTGCTTATGACCTTTTTATGGTCTTTAAATGACTATTTCATATATTTTTTATGGGCTTCGTATGGTCATTTTATGAATTTTATATGGCCCTGTTATGGCCTTCCTGACATTTTTATGGTATTTTTAATGCTTTTTATGGCCTTCTTATGGACCTTTTCATGACCTTAATATGGATTCTTTATATGGGCTTCTTATAGCCAATTTATGGCCTTGTTATGGATTCTTATGGCCTTTTTATGGCCTTCTTGACATTTTTAGGGTCATTTTATGAATTCTTAATGATCCCTTATGGTCTTATTATGGTCTTTATATGACCGTTTTATATATTTTTTATAAGGTTCGTATGGGCATGTTATGGTCTTGTTATAAATATTATGTGGCCCTGTTATGGCCTTCGTGACATTTTTATGGCTATTTTATGGATTTTTTGACCTTCTTATGGCATTTTATATGGCCTTTTTATGTGTTTTTATGTTTCTTAATAAATTTTGTATGATCTTCTTATGGGCTGTTTCTGGATTTCGTATAGTCATCTTATGGCCTTAGTAAGGCCATTCTATAGCTTCCCTATGGCTTTTCTATGGTCTTTATATATTAACAAAAATAATTGTAAGAAAAATAACAATTTCCAATCCGAAAATTGTTTTGCCTTATTTCTATTTAAATGTAAAAATAAAATTACAAAGAATCAAAGTCTATTATTAATCTTAAAAATTTGTTCAAAATCAGCTAATTCAAACCTGTTTTAATATTTGACGTTGAATATTATAATTAATTTTAATTTTTACTACCCGGTGATCACGTTTATATTGTCTTTTTTATATCAGCTTATGATACTTAATTAAACGAACATAAAACGAAGAAACACTCTTTCAAAAATTCCAAACGGTACACTGACATCAATATTTTTTGTATATCATTTTTTACCTCACACCAACATCAATCTTAATATTTTAATTCAAATAGCAATTACGGCTGATGGAACAAAAAGTCGACGGAAGAAGATTGAAATCGAAATCGTTTTTCAATGAAATTTCAATAATAAAGTTTTTTCTTATATTCTGTTTATTGTTATTTAAAATTATGGCATTAATCCGAATAATTTAGACACTTTTATGTACCTCGTTAGTGAAATTGGTATAATAAAAATTAATGAAGTATAATAAAAATTTAATAAAATAATAATATTTTTTTTTTGAAATTCTAACTTTTATAGAAATATTTTTTGGGAAATAAAATTAATAACATCGCCTGACGAAATCATTTTGAATACATCTTAGATTGTATGCAAATCATTTTAAGAAAAATTCCACATTGTTTTTCGCGAAAATCCATAAAGCCGTTTATTGAATTATTTATACATTAATTAAACATGAAATAAAACAAAGTAGTATATTTGTCTGAGTTAACTGTTTTTGCCTTGAATTTCTACTTTTTCTTTTATATAAAATAAAAATGAATCAAATTGTATATGCAAAAAAGGATCAATTAGCACACAATTAAAAAAATTAATTACATCTCCAGTTGCAAACAAAGGTTGTAGAACATAATTTTGCAAAACTTGATAAACATCAATTAGACGAAATAATATTGTTTACAATAATAATTATTGTAAACAATTTTTTTATTTTTTTTATGTAATTTTTTTATAATTAATAATTTTGTTCTTGAAATTCATTGTTCATTAAATACATAAAAAATCAATTATATATTTGTATTGAAAAATAATTTCTAATATATTAATAAATAATAATATTTTATGGAAAATATGCAAATATATATGTTCAATATAGTACCATACATTGTGAATATGTCCATTTATGGTTTATATATGGTCTATATATGGTCCATATATGATGCACATATAGTCCATATATAGTCGATATATAATCTATATATGATCCACATATCATCCATATATAGTCCATATAAGATTCATAAATGATCCGTGTATGGTCCATATGTGATGCATATATGGTCCATATATAATCCATACATAATTCATATATAATCCATATATGATCCATATAAAGTCTACATATGGTTCATTTATGATCGATATATGATCAATATGTATTCGATATCTGGTTCATGTATGGTCCATATATAATGTATATATATAGTCCATGTATAATCCATATATAGCCCATATATAGTCCATATATAGTCGCTATATAGTCCATATATAGTCCATATATGATCCATCTATAGGTCATATATGATCCATATATAGTCCATATATGATCCATATATAGTCTATATATGATCTATATATAGTCCATATATGATCCATATATGGTTCATGTATGATTCGTTCATTTATATATTCGATATATGGTCCATGTATGCGGTCCATATAAGATGCATACATAATCCATATATAATCCATATATGATCCATGTATAGTCCATATATGGTTCATATATGATTGATATAAGATCGCTATATGATCAATATATATTCGATATCTGGTTCATGTATAGTCTATATATAATGCATATATAGTCCATATATGGTTCATATATGATTCGTACATGATTTCTTGAATAATATATATTTTCAAGTTTTGTATATATAAAATAATATAAAAATTATATAAAAAATATAAATATATATATATATAATTTATATATTATTTGCAATAATATGGCATATATTCAGACTGAAAAATTATATTTTACATGTTCGTTCGTGAGCGTTGATTAAATATCAATAAAGAAAAAAAATTGTAAATTTATCTAAGTATCATGTAAAATGTTCGTTGACAGAATTGAAACTGAACTAATCCGTTCATTTTCATTAGTGTATATTTAATAAATGACCAATTATTATTAGATAACGAAAGGAAGTTGACTAATGATATAAGATTAGTCCATAACTTTCTATGGAATGAAGTTGATACACTTATTGAACAAAAATGTTCTATTTAAATATTCACAATACACACTTCGCTACCTCATAACTCAGAAACTTGCTATTGAATCATATCAAATATTAATTAAAGCACAAATTCATGTTTTATATAATAAAAATGAAAAAAAAAAAAATTTTTTTTTCACCGTTGAAAATACTTTTGATTGTACTTTCAAGTTGTTTCGAAAGTTTGGTTTTTCTCAAAGCGAAAATTAATAGCATCAACTTTTAATATTTTTCTATATGAACTGATACAAAATGTATAATAAAGTAAACTAATAAAACTTTCTATATTTTTTTCAATTAACAGTTTGAACAATTTATGAAATTGAAAAAAAAATTTATAATAAAATATAATAATTATTTTTATTTATCATTATTTACTTGTTTTAACCGATCTTTTTATGCATTTTGTATGGCCTTCTTATGGCCTTTTTATGGCTTTCTTGTGACCTTTGTATGGTCTTCTTATGGTCTGCTTATAAACTTCTTATGGTTTTGTATGACCTTTTTATGGCCTTTTTATGGACTTTTCTGGCGTTCTTATAACCTTTTTAAGGCTATCAAATAACAAATTAAATTAAAAAATTAAAATGGATTAAAAATTAAAATGGATTAAAAATAACATATTATTAAAAATTTTAAAAATGAAAGCAAATTTTTTTTAAATTAAAAAGAGATTTTTTTTATCAAAAAAATAAATTAAAGTAGTTTGAAAATTGCGATTTTAAAGAATAAATTGTTCTTAAAAACCCGTTTTTTAAAACATATATATATTTAAATTTATATATCAAATTTATATATATATTTTTTTTTTCATATTAAATTCAAAAAGTAATAAATTAAACGTAATCTTCAGTAATGATTGTAAAAACGTGCGTCATCATTCAAAATTGATTTATAATGAATATCCGTTCGTTTTTCAATGTCACGCAACTATATACACTAATCGCATTTTGATCAGATACATAAAATTAATGGAGAAAAATACTGTCATTTGTTATAAAATATGCATACAAAATGTTTTTCATATTAATGATCAATTATATAAGAAAATTGTTCAATTGTTAGACTTTTTTCAATTAATTTTTTTAATTAATTTATAGTAAAAATATAATATTTATTCATAATATTTAGTCAACGATACTGGAAAAATAGAAGCAAATTTCACAGAATTGATGATTAAGAACTTTGCTTATTTTTTACTGCGACAGATTATTCTAATATTTCTTTTCCACTTTAAGTTGTGAAATGAAAACAACATCTTTTGGAAAACAGTGGAAAATTTGTAGAATTTTAAAAAATTTTATTTAAAAAATTTTAAATTTTAAATTTAAATAAAATTAAAAGAATTTCGCAAATTTTATTTAAAAAGTTTAATAGTTTAAATTAAAAAAAAAATTAAAAATTAAAAAGAAATTATAAATTAAAAAAAAATTATTATTTCTCTTTTAATTTGAATTTTAGTAAAAAAATTTTAAATTTTGTATTTAAAACAAATTAAATTATTAAATTATAAAAAAAATTATAAATTAAAAAAAAATTTATTATTTTTTTTTAATTTTAATTTTAGTTAAAAAAATTAAAGTTTTTAATTTAAAACAAATTAAAAGAATTTTGAAACTTTATTAAAAAAGCATAAAATTTTAAATTTAAAGAAAATTTCAATTTGTTCTTAAAATCATTATATTATATGTTATATATAATTATATTATATATAATATATAATTTACATCAAATTGATTTAATGATTTAATAATTTAAATTTGAATAATTTGAATAAATTTAATTTTTAGTATAAAAAATGCTATTTGCAATGTTTACAGTGGGAGATGTTGCCAATAAGAGACGATGTTACAAATTGTGGTAGCAGAATGACTAACCAATCGACAAGTGCGTGGTTTTATCTCAGCTTAGAGATACTTTTGAGCATCGGTATATCCGTATTATTAGCATTTCTTAGGCTGATTAAACATTTATTACCATCACCACCCAGAAGTCTTAAAGGAGATGTTGTGCTGGTAAGATTTTACAATTAAATTTTTAAAAAATTATTTAAATAATTTTTTTATTAAACATATCTTTTTTTATTTAAAAAATCCTTTTTTATTTAAACATTTTTTGTTAACTTTTTAATATTTTTTATTTTTTTATTTAAAATTGTTTTCTTAATTAAATCGAAATATTTCATTTACTTAATAAAATTTAATATTATGTTAAACATTTTCTCTTTTCAATATTTATGTTTTCACCATTTACTTTATTTTCTGTTTTGCAAAAAACAAACTTTTACTTTTATTTAACAAAAATAAACATTATCTTAAGACTTATTTATTATTTCTATCTATTTCCTGCAATATTTATTCAATAATTACATAAAATAAATTAGATAATAAATTTAAATTTAAACTGTATATATTATGTGTTAATTATGAATAATTACAATAATAAATTGCATAATTGCAATTTTTTTAATTAAAAAAAATTAAAAAAAACAACATGTAAAGATGCAGTAAATCATATATATGTATATATATATTTATAAATTTATATTTATATATATTTATATGATACGATAAAAGACTGGCTTTTTTAAGAATTATGCAAATTTAATTAATGCCATTTTTTACGAAATATTTTCAGCTTCGCAGAATTACGTGTATAAAATTCCCACACTATATTTTATGTATCTTTTGTGTTACAATATTTCTCAAAATAAGAATGAGCACATTTTTTAATAAAGTATTTCTTTTTATTATAATAATACATTAATTTAATTACAATTAAAAAATTTTATGTTTCAAAAATAAAATTATAAAAAAAAAACAAATAAATAAACATTAACAAAAAAGTAAATAAAAAGTAAATAAAAAGTAAATAAAAAGAATGAAAAAAAGTGAAAAAAAAACAAATTAAAAAAAATTGTAAAAAAAGTAAATAAAAACAAAAATAAACAAAAAAAAATGAAATTAAAAAAAATAAATAATTAAGAATATAAATAAAAAACATAAATGAATAAAAATTTCAAGAAAGTAAATAAATTAAAAATACATAAAAATATAAGTATATTTATAATAAATAATAATAATATACAATAAATATAATATGATGATAAATATTATAAATAATAATAATAAAATAATAAATTGAATACTAAATAAAAAATAAATAAAAATTTAAAAAAATAAATAAATAATAAAAATTTTTAAAAAACAAAACAAAATGTCTCAGATTGCAGGAGTGAATTCGAGTTTGGGCAGTTCATTGGCCGAGGAGTTTGCGAAAGGAGGATGCTGTGTGATATGCGTGGACCGAGATCTAGTCGCGGCGGAGTCGATAGCAACGCGACTCGCCCAGAAATACCCGGCAGTACAAAATATCGGCTCGGGATATCATAAACAAGATCAGCAGACGTCGTTGGGGTCAATGACACGGGCTTATGAATGTGATCTGTACGATCGCGCGCACATTCAAATGTTCGCGCGTAAAGTCAAGGACGAGGTAGGCCGAGTGGACGTGCTCGTCACGTGCGTCGGCGATACCAGTTACGACATATTTGACACAGTTAGCAAGACTCTTATGAGCCATTATTGGGTTAGTTTTTAGTTACACATTTCACCGCTTCTATTATTGTTTTGTTTTTGTCACATTTTTTTTGTTTCAGTATTTATGAAATTTATATTCAAGAAAAAAGACTAAAGACAGATAAGGCATCCCTACGATATCCATATTACATTCCTATGATATCCCTGTGACATCCTTATGATATTCTTAAGATATCCCTTTATATTATAGGGATGTCCCTTATGACATCCCTATGACATCCCTTATGACATCCCTTATGAC
>JABFPJ010005806.1:0-11727 GCA_022817425.1 Gryon sp. ZL-2020
CATTCTGTTCCTTATTTAGAGGACTAGGTAAATTACGGACAGATTTTTAATAACTATTAACAAACAAAAGTTATGGACAATAATGTGAAATCAAGCCAAAAAACGCCAAAAAAAACGTGTTTTCTGTTACTTTATTGTTTATAACTTTTTTTTATTAATAGTTATTTAAAATCTGTCCGTAATTATCCTAGAGGATTAAATTCTGAACAGTTTAAAGCAAAAAAGAAGCCAATCGGTTGAAAATTGAGCTCCCACCAACATTTTAAATTTGGAAAATCGATAAAAATAAGTTTACGAGAAAAACGCATTTGAAAGTTTCACGTTCATTTTCTGCGGTTTACATTCTTAATTGATTTAAAAATACATAATAATTTTATTATTATGATGATAATAAACACAGATGATGATTGTCAAAAAATATTATAAAATCTAATGTTTTTAGGTTTATTTGTCACAAAACAGCAAAAAAAACCGCCGTAAAAGCATTTCATCCGCCATTGCATCGATGTGCATGGTTATTAATTTCATGCATTTTTAAAGAGTGTTTCAAAAAAATAAAAGCATCACATGAAAGAAGGCACTTTAAAGTAACCGAAAACTTGAAAAAAAGTTTTTCGGTTTTTTTTCGAAATTTCGTCATTTTTGCGTGGAGAGTCCCCTTAAGTATGAATTTTAAATTACTTGCTATGTAAATCAATTACTTTTTTAAATGTGTATTACATTTTATCAGTTTTATTATATTATTTTCAACGTTCTCAAAAGCTTATATTTACGTAAATAACTAAATGAAACCATTAATTATTAATTGAAGTAAGTCTATGACATATAATAATTTTCGTTTATTGCAAACTATATTCGTCGATATAATGTAACTTTAGTGTAAATAAATATTTTACTTAATTTGATAATTATATGATAAGAAAATGTGTTGTTGTTAAAATATTTTTAAATGAAAGTACATTAAAATTGTAGAATAATTTGAGTAATGTGATTATTAGATTGAGCATATAAAACATTTTTGTATATATATCTTTCAATTATATATTGTTATAAAATATTCACACATTTTAAGTGTTTTGTTGCAAAATGTACAATAATTCTAATATCATTATTACATTCAATAGAAAATCAAAAGAAGGCCAAAAAATTATTACATAGTACTCTAAAAAGTGACACGAATCCTTCTGTCAAGTCGCCGGATGTAAGCGCTATTACATTCGACAAAGGTAAATAATTCGAGAGCAATTATTAATATCAGAAAAATAATTATTAATAACTATATTCATTTTGTAGATGAAATACATCCAGCATTTAGACTTCTTAATTTTGATAAATAAAAATAAAATAATAAATAAAAAAAGAAAAATAAAAAGCGTAGAAAAAGAATCAACATAATTTACCGCATTTCTGAGAAAATTTCCTAGTACGTCAGAAAAAATTTAGCCAGATAAAAAAATTATATTCGATCCATTATCGTTAAAGAAATTAGGTAAACTTTCACTGTTTATATATATAATTAACTGTACTTTATAAATCAAACTTAGATTATATAATAATGTTTTTCTTTATTTTAGGTATCAAACATCCGGTGGTAAGAGCTTTGAATTTTGATGACGTACAGGACAAGAATTCAGGCCTTAAAAAAATTGATTATGGTTAGTTATTTTTAATAAGTTCTCTGAAAATAGTAGAGATACATGTCATACTTATCTTCGGGAACTGGAAGATCATGACTGTTGACTGGTTCATGACTGTTGACAAATCGCGACTTATGTAAAAACTTATCGTTTATTTTAAGTCGCCCTGTATATATATGTCAGAATATCGACTAAATATTTTTTACATAAATGAAAAAGTTTAAGAATATACGAATGACTGATTTTAAGGACATTAGATTCATGAACATTCTATGTTGTTTATTTTTTTACGGTAGATAGGAAGTACTATTAAACACTTGAACGTTGAACATTAGCTCGTCGTTTAATATTCGTTTAATCTTCGTCGATACGCCAAAAAAATTGATTTAAGGTGAAATATCGGCCGATTTGCAACTCAATAGGCGTCGTAAGGAAGATTGGTGGCGAGGCGGATGCCAAAGACTCGGCAGAATTATCCGCCACGCCACCTACAACATTAGCCGCGAAAATTTAAATCTAAAAAAGTAATATTTGAAGGACTCTGAGTGAAATATAATTCACTCAGTGCACTTTCCGGAGGATGACCCTGAGTGAAATACAATTCACTCAGTGAACTTCCCTGAGGATGACCCTAAGTAAAATATATTTTACTCTGCACACTTCCCTGGGGATGACCCTGAGTAAAATAAAATTCACTCAGTGCACTTCCCCGAGGTTGACCCTAAGTAAAATATATATCACTCAATACACTTCCGTGAGGATGACCCTAAGTGAAATATAATTCACTTAATGCACTTCCCTGAGGATGACCCTAAGTGAAATATAATTCACTTAGTACATTTCCTCGAGGATGACCCTGAGTGAAATACAATTAACGCAGTGCAGATCCCTGAGGATGACCCTAAGTGAAATATAATTCACTCAGTGCACTTCCCTAAGGATGACCCTGAGTGAAATATAATTCACTCAGTGCACTTCCCTGAGGATGACCCTGAGTGAAATATAATTCACTCAGTGCACTTCCCTGAGGATGATCCTGGGTGAAATATAATTTACTCAGTGTACTTCCCTGAGGATGATCCTGAATGAAATAAGATTTACTCGGTACACTTTCCTGAGGAGGATTAAAGTAAATAATGAGAGACTCAGTATTCTTATCCCATGATGACCCTGAGTATATAATAAGAGACTCAGTACACTTCCCTGAGGAAGACCCTGAAATAATAATACGTGACTCAGTACATTTCCCTGAGGAAGACCCTGAGTAAAAAATAAGTTACTCAGTACACTTCCCTGAGAAAGACCCTGAGTAAATAATAAGTTACTCAGTACACTTCCCTGAGGAAAATCCTGAGTTAATAATAAGTTACTCAGTACACTTATCCGAGAAAGACCCTGAGTAAAAAAGAAGTTACTCAGTACACTTCCAGGAGGAAGACACTGAATAAATAATATGTCACTTAGTACACTTCCCTGAGGAAGACCCTCAGTAAAAAATATAAGTTTCTCAGTACACTTCCCTGAGGAAGACCCTGAGTAGATAATAAATTACTTAGTATACTTCCCTGAAAAAGACACTGAGTAAATAATAAGTTACGCAGTACACTTCCCTGAAGAAGACCCTGAGTATATAATAAGTATCTCAGTACACTTCCCTGAGGAAGACCCTAAGTAAATAATAAGATACTCAGTATTCTTATGCGAGGAACACCCTGAGTATATAAGGTCTTGAGTATATAATAAGAGACTCAGTACACTTCTCCGAGAAAGACCCTGAGTAAATACTAAGTTGCACAGTAAACTTCTATCAGTTAACGAGGAAAAATCAGGAAGGCGTTGGAGACGTAGCACTAAAGAGTACTGTGCCATAGTTACCCTCGTTGTTAAAAACGCGTTTCTCTTACTCGAAAGATAAAAATGCCTATTTCTCCCACTGACTTGCCTTGGACAAGTGAGCATTTCTCCAACTCAAAACAGTGAGTGAAATAGGCAATTTTACCCTTCCTCGTAAGAGAAAGTATCGTACTTTACATTTAGGAAAAGTGACCAATCACACACTTGTTGGAAAACGCCCTACTTCTCCCACTTGTAAAGTAATATACTATTAATTCTGCCAGATGGTATAACATCATGGCAGCGCTACAATATATGCAGGTTCCGGTATACATCTGAATGATCAGTACTTACTTTAGCGCGAGTAGCTGATGGTATGAAACTAATACCGATACAAAGATGTATAATATTACAGGAGGTATTCCGCAAGGCTTGGTTCTAGTACCACTCTTGTAGCACATAATGTATGATAAGGTATTTCGATTGCAAGTAGTCTGATACTGTAAAAACTATTGGTTTCGCAGACGACATTGCAGTTATTGTAGTTGGAAAGCATGTTCAAATTATCATCAGTAGGTTTAAAACTAGCAGACCATTAGACTGAAGTAGTGCTGGTTTCTAGCAGAAAGATACGTGAGTCTATTACCCTAATAGTTGGGGAGACTGACAAACAGGCCTCATTGAGATATCTTGGAATGCAAATTGATAAACGGATGCGGTTCAAGGAACAGATCATCAGAGTTAGTAAAATAGCAGTACAAGTCACAAACGCGTTGTTGCGCTTGATGCTCAATATTGGTGGACATAGATAGAGTCGACGGAAACTTCTGTCTAACATGACAATCTTCACACTGCTGTATGCTGCTTCTGTGTGGTCTAGAGCGTTGACTGTTAAATCATATGAAAGACAATTATCTTGCGTCTACCGCACAAGTGCCTTGTGGGTCACGCAGTCATTTCAAACGGTGTCATATGATGCTGCCTGTGTTATTTCTGCCATTGGTATGGCATTGGTATGCCAATGCCATACCAATGCCATACCAATGCCATGTCAATGCCATGCCAATGCCATGCCAATGCCATGAACCAGCGTTTGCATGTTTTTTTATGCTTGTACATTTCGTAGCATCTCCATGAAATGCAAGAGACCCGAAAATGCACTATCATTTTCAATTGGCCATAACATTGCCATTTTTCATGTAAAATGAAAAAATTTTTTTTTCATTTTGTTCAGAAAGGAATGAATGTTAAGATTACTGCAAAAAAATGAGGGGTTATGGGGACAATTTTTTTCGCTATACTCATCCAAAGTCAGTAAAATTTACCGCAAAAAATTTTGTTTTGTTTACATTTAATTTGTTATAACAAAAACCATATTTTTGAAAATTTATTGGACATCTCCTTTTAGAGGAAATCTCAACCTTTCATTTAAAAAAAAGATCTTTGAATTTTGATGTAAATTGTAAAACTTATGTCGGTTTGAATATGGCTCATTTTTTGACTACTGCTAGGTGGCCTTTTTTGTGCCCAGTGTATTATTAAACAATTATTACATTATCTAATCCTTTTCAACAAATTCGAATGTATGAAAATTTACTTACAATGAGTGAATATTCACATATTGTTTGTTATAAGTTTTACATTAAATATCATATTAAATATTTATACTTATTAACACAAAACAACAATAACAGATTCAAATAATAAAAAAATTAGAATAATTTGAAAATTTGTATATTTGCACATTTTCGGGCTCTGTGATTGGCTGAATTTGGGTCAGGACGGTTTGAAAATTAGTAGATTTTGACAGTTTATACTTCAACTATTTGAAAGGGTCGCACATTTATTATTATTTTTTTAATATGCGAAGTAAAAAAATATTAATGTAATAATTTAATATATTACGTAACTGCATTTTAAACTATATGCATAACCAAAATTTCAAAATTCTAGACACGATTTTTTTTATATTTCCGAAGTGAGAAGTTTTTCACGTGAGAAAAACTTCTCACTTCTGAGCAATGCGGGTAGTTACAATCAAAATCGAACGATTATAGGCGTTTCTTAGGTGCAAAAACTTTGTTTTATTCAATTAATGATTACTAAATCTACTGCAGCGGCACCAAGGAACATGTGGGGTAGGTCAATATGCACGATCTAAACTAGATATGGGACTAAGAAATCTAACGCATTATATTACGATCTACTTTGAATGCTCTAAGTTTACTTTTTAGCGCATTAACTATGCTGCCAAAAGTTTGGTGGAACGGTTAACTTGGTGTTGCGGCACCGGGGACAGGTGCTAGGGGCTAATATGCATATTCCAGACTCGGTAAGGAACTAAGAAATGTACCGCATTATATTTCGTTCAATTTTGGGTGCTCTAAATTGACTTTCAAGCACATAAACTATACCGCTAAATGTTTGGCACAACGATTAACGTAGTGGAGCGGCACCAGGGACATGTGCTCGGGCATAATATGCATTTTTAGACGAGGTATAAGACTAAGGAATCTAACGCACTATATGTCGCACATCTGTGAGTGCTCTAAGATGACTTATAACCTGGTGCAGCGGCACCGGGAACAGATGATCGGGGATAATATGCATTTTCCGGACTAGGTAAAGGACTAAGGAATCTAACAAATTTTATTAGGCTCAACTTAGAGTGCTCTAAATTGCCGTTCAAGCGCATAAGCTATGCCGCCAAAAGTTTGGCGCAACGATTAACCTAGTGGAGCGACACCGGGGACATGTGCTCAGAGTTATTACGCATTTTCCAGCCTATGTGAAAATTGATGAAAATTTCAATGAAATGAAACAATAAGAAAATATTTATAATAATTTTTTTAAAAAGAGTGTGAATCATTTTAACACAAATATGAAGAAAGTAGGAAGGGCGTGGGCTGCGCGCAGAAACATATAGTAATTCTAAAAGGTGTATATTTTGAAAAAGTCATATTTTTTATAATTTGAAAAATTTGAAAATTTAAAAAAACTTGAGTATTTTAAAAAAATTTGAGAAATTTGAAGAAAATTGAAATTTTTTTAACATTTGAAAAATTTGCAAACTCTGAAAAAATATGAAAAATTAAAAAAAATTTAAGAAATTGAAAAAATTTGGAAAAATTTTAAAAATTTGAAAATTTTAAAAATTTGAAAATTTAAAAAATTTTGAAAATTTTAAGAATGTGGAAAATTTGAAATTTTGAGTTTTAAAATTTGGGAAATTGAAAAAATTTGAAGAATTTGTAAAAAATTGATCAATTTGAAAAAAATTGAGAATTTTGAACAATTTGAAAATTTATAAAATTTGTAAGTTTGACAATTTCAAAAGTTTGGAAAATTTATGATTTCAAGATTTTGAATTTTTGAAAATTCTAGAATTTTGATAATATGCTAATTTGATAAATTTGTAAATTTTATGCCATTTTAAGATTTTGATAATTTGAAAGATTTAAAAATTAGAAAAATTTTAATAATTGAAATTTTTTAAAATTCCTATAATTATAATTTAAAAAAATATAATATATTTTGTCATTCTAAAAATACACGCGTAATATAAATGTTTGCCATCATTTATATTACTTAATCATTATGAATTTAATTATTTATAATAAATTAGTAATACTTGATGGCCATGATGGAAAGAAGCCCGCCTAGTACTCCAACGGGTACCGACAAAACCTTCGGACGCCTAGAAGAATTTTATTCCCCCATTCAAATCACGCGTCTGCAAGCAATCAAAGGCCGTCCCACAACGTTTGAATCTATTCAACGGGAAGGAAAATCGCAGTCTACTAACTTACTGAAGTTTTTCGTTCAACAACAACATCCGCTGGACGCAACGAAACGCACCATCCACGATAGAAGCACAGACTGCGAAAATTCGCCCGACCCTAAGAAAATCTGTTCTCAAAATTCTACTCTTGACAACTTGAGACACGAATTAAAAAGTTACATAGATACTGTAGTAGAATCTATAATTTCCAAGATCACTTCACTGAACACTCAAACAGCTGCAAACTTGTCCGATCAAATCATAGCAATCTTCGACAATGCTAAACAACAAATTGACGACTTGAGGCTTGAGTTGAAAACACGTGATGCTGAATGGGAATCGTTCAAGGTCTCTGTTGCCTCGAGAATCGACAATTTAGAGCTTCAAATGATGTCATCAAGCAGAAATTTACATCCAGATGTCGCTGAGAAGCTGAAGAACCTGGAAGAGAAGCTGGAAGAGAGAACCCCACAAACAACTGTACACGACTCAACCATTATTCACGAGCAGCTGAACGAGTGTTTGACCTGGATCAACCGTCAGAAAAATGCGAGCCGCAGAAACAATCCCATCATCAAAGGCTTAGAGCCTATTTCACAACTAGCGAACATTCTCGACGTAGTGAAAGAGTTCTTCCTCAAATATTTTGACCTACGCGACGTGGTGAAATCAGCTATCCGAGAGGAACTCGAATCTGGTGATTTTGGTGGAATTACTCAATTGGGACAAGAAAGATAAAATCCTCAAACAAAAGAAAGCCAAACGTCCTCCGAGAATTTTCATAGACCTCGATCTTTCTCCTGAACAGCAGCAACTCCACTTTATTCTGCGCAGAGAAGTGAGCTTGGCAAGAAGTAACGGCAAAAGAGCGAGAATTAAGGGTTATAAAATCATAATCGATGATGTCGAGTTCATCTGGAATCTATTCCGCACCACCTATACCTACAACCACAAAACAACGAAAAAACTAAAAGGTGAGACAACTTTAAAACTGGCATTCTGGAACGTCCACGGTTTGTCAAATTTCAAGGACCCGAATTGTCTTTCGGAATTCGACATCATCTCTATTTGTGAGACTTGGTCCACCAATCCAATCCAGCCGACCAAACCATGGAATGAGTATTTGCATTGGAACGCAGTGGCCTTGAAGGAGAGCAGTACCAGTAGAGCCAGCGGCGGACTTCTCTCGCTTTGTAGAAGCGACCTCCGCTGTTTACTGATCGACTCTTCGGCTTCATGGATCTTTTTACGCATTCGCACACCAACCTCAGACCTGATATTCGGATCAATTTACTTGAGACCATTGCAAGATATCATCGTTAACTTGGAACTCTTACAGCTGCTACTTAACGAAATCACCTCTAAATATCCAGACAGCCCCAAAATAATCGGAGGTGATTTCAACGCTAGTGTTGGAGTCTTGAACAACGCAGATGAGGGCATTCTGAACGATACAAATTTACTTCCCACACGATCATCACATGACGCCACATGCAACCAGCGAGGAATCCACCTGGTAGATTTCATGAAATTAAATGGATATTTCTTACTGAACGGCAGAACATCAGGTGACACCGAAGGAGATTTCACCTTTATTGGCTCCAATGGCAATAGTACAATAGATGTGATCTGGATCGACTTACCTCACATTCACTCCGTCAAATCACTCCAAGTACTCCACATTCCTACCTTATCTGACCATAACCCTATCTCTCTCGAACTGCAAATCCATATCAGTACCAAATCTACTATCCAAAACATCGACTTCGCTAAAAAAATTAATTCACTTGGGACAACGATAAATTGGTGGCTTACTTAGCTTACTTGGACTGTCCTAGGACTCTAGCTCAATTGCAAAATGTTCAATCTCAATGATCAAATATTAACGAGCAAAACAACAAATTACTATTTTTCATAAAATCAGCAGCAACTAATTTAGATATGGAAAAAAACTTAACAATTAAACCTAATTCTTTACACAAACCTTGGTTTTACAAATAATGCAAAACATTAAAAAAACCCCTGGGAGAGTCACTTAAGCTTTGTAAAGCTGCAAACTTTGAAGCTTCAACTAAATTCAATTACTTAACGGCAAAAGCTAAATATAAAAACATGATAGACTCGAAAAAAGACACACACGAAAATAACATAAAATACAAATTTGCTAATTTGAAAAATATGAAGGAGTTTTGGAACGCCTACCGTCAGCACTGAAAAAGCTTTTAATTCCAATCCAATCTCACTCGATGAATGGACAAATTTTTATATTTACCTGCCAAAAATCAATTTAACCACAACTTTTTACGGTATTCACGATGCAATGTTAGACCAGCAAATTACCGTAGATGAAATTAAGTCGGCACTTCGCAAAGCTAAATTGGGTAAAGCGGCGGGAACAGACGAAATAAACGCGGATTTTTATGAAAACCTTCCTCCTTCTTAGCTAACTATAATTCAATCTTTGTTTAATAACCAGTTATCAGGTTTGTCTCGAGTACGAGACAACACCTGATAACTGGTCTAACTCCCTACTCACTCTTTTACATAAAAAGGTGATAAAACTAACCCAGCTAATTACAGAGGAATAGCTTTGTGTAACAGTATCTCTAAAATCTTCACGCAGATCCTGTGTGCAAGATTATTGGAATGGTCAAATACGCATAACATCTTGGGTGTATCCCAAAATGGCTTTCGTCCGAAAACAGGGTGCCTGGATAACATTTTTATTTTACAGTCAGTAATCTATTTTAGACTTAGATTGAGCAAATCTCATGTTTTCGCACTTTTTATTGATTTTAAACGGGCATTTGATTCCATAGCACACTCTCTTTCATGGCAAAAGCTCTACAATTTGGAAATTAGCCCTAAACTCATACGTATTATCAAACATTTATATGACAACGCTAACTTCCAAATTTTATTAAACAACAATTTTTCCGACCCAATCGCCGTAACTGAAGGCCTTCTTCAGGGAGAAACCTTAAGCCCAATCTTATTTATTTTATTCGTTTCTGATTTTGAGTCTTTCCTGAGACCAGCGAATTTGTGCGGTGTAAATATCAACGGCTATGTTGACCTTCTTATCCTGTTGTTTGCGGATGATGTCGTCGCTCTAGCTAACTCGCCGATTAGCCTACAAAAATTAATAAACACAATCGAGTTATATTGTTTATCAAATAGCCTGTCAGTTAACATTCAAAAAACTAAGATAATCGATTTCAAGAATAGCGGCCGGAGCACGAAATTTTCATTCAAATTCGGTCAGGAGAAACTCGAAGTTGTAAACAAGTCTACGTATTTGGGTGTGGTTTTCTCAAGCTCGGCGCTGGGCAGCCTCGCCTCAAAAGCCGCTGTAACGAAAGCTCGTGTTGCTCTTGGCTCCGTACTACAATTAACTTCTAATTGCCGTGCCGATTCGAGGGAAGTTCTTTTTCTTTTCTTCGAGGGAATTCTTCGAGGGAAGAATGAAACTATTTGACAGCATAATTTCCCCTACATTATTATACGCGTCACAAATTTGGGGTCTCAGATACACTGATGATCTTGAAATAATTCAATCAGAGTGTCTGAAAAAAACTTTTGCACTACCATGGACAACTAACAATGCGGCTCTCCGACTTGAACTGTCCCGACTCAAGTTATCATTTCAAATATTCAGCTTATCGTGGAATTGGATCCTTAGAATTTTGCAGATGAACGACGACAGCCTGCTTAGGGTTTGCTACGTTCACTAAGTTCACTTTCACTTGACGACAACCATCCCTGAAAAATACTGTTGGGTTATCCAGTTCGATACTTTTTTACGTGACATTAATATGAGCCACATGTGGCACGAATTAACTTACGATCGCTGGAACTAATCAAAAACGGAAGCCCTGAACAGGTTTCGTCGCCATCTACAATTACTAGATATACTTGCGAACGACCAATCACAATCACTGTCAATGCGGATCCCGAGATCAATTGATGACCCATTACCGAATTTCATCGTGCAAAGACATCAAAACCACATAAACAAAATAATGCTCCAATTGCGCTTATCATCAATATACTATACTCGTTTTACTATAAATAACCATCATTACGTTTTGAATCAACTCGAACTAATATATTTCTTTATTAATAGAAATTAATTTATTTTTTCTTATAACAAGTAATTTAAAAAAAAAAAAAAAATTATTTTCAATTTTTAATTTAGAATTTGTCAACTTCAATATTCTTCCTTCTCGCTTCTTAGGCTAACGTGTTCCAAAAAGCATTGGCCAATCACAGCGTATGCAGATTTTGACTCATACGGATTTTGGCGTACACTCAGAAAACGAACTCAACGCCATCTGTCTAATCGGCACTGCATTGTTACGAGCGATCTGCTTTACCGACAAAGTAGCCAAAATGACATGTGATTACAAGTTTTGTTGAAAAATTTTTGTTCCAATTTTCTGGATTACTGGTGCACCAAATGTTGACAATATATAC
>JABFPJ010005807.1:0-11724 GCA_022817425.1 Gryon sp. ZL-2020
TTATCATAAATTGATAATTAAAATACACTTAAAAATATACGATCTTATGGTTTTATTCATCTAGTTGTACGTTCCTTTCATGCTATATGAACTTGCATAAGATGTAGTTAATATTTGAATAACTTTCAATTACTAAGAATTACACCCGTAATTAGTAATTCAATTATTTTCAAATACTAATTACACGTGTAATTAGTAACTAAACAATTTTCAATTACCAGTTATACTGTAATTAGTAACTGAAACATTTTCAGTTACTAATAACACGTTTAATTAAGAATTTAAAATTTTCTACTTACTAATTACACCTGTAATTAATAATTAAAAAATTTCTAATTATTAATTACATCTATAATTATTAACTGAAGAATTTTCAATTACCAACTACATTGTAATTAGTAATTCAACAATTTTCAATTAGTTATTACACCTTGTAAATACTAATTTGTAATTAATAATTACTAATTTTGACCATCCCTGTTTAAATTATTATATAATTTAATCAATTACTTTAGGTTCGAGCAATGTTAGATTATTTTGGCATTTCGTATGACGTTGTTGAAGTGAACTCTGTAATGCGAAAGGAAATCGCTTGGTCGTCATACAAAAAAGTACCAATTCTGTTAACAAAAGTTGCCGGCGGATATCAACCGTTGAACGACAGTTCGATGATTATTTCGCTAATAGCGTCTTACCTTCACGATCAGAATAAGAATATAGAAGAATTAGTGAAATTCTACCCAATCATCAATGTTCGGGACGAAAATGGCAACATGAAGAAAGACATAATGAACAAGTACTTTTTGATGCACGAGAATGGAATTCCGAAAAACAAAACTTTAAATGATATTGTGTGAGTAATTAATTCATGAATTAAAGTTCTGAATAATGAACTGTGTAATCGTTTAATTACTGCTATAAATCTAAATAATATTTTTCAGAGAGGAACGTAAGTGGAGAAAATGGGCCGATGATGTATTAGTTCACGATCTTTCGCCAAACGTTTATGGAACACTTCATGAAGCTTTTGAAACCTTTGAATGGTTTTCAAAGGTAATCTTAAATGATTTTTCTCGACTTTTGTGGTTTACACTAAGACAAAATAATAATATTAAAAATTACCATCTTTTCTAATAAAAATAGTCGTTTTTATAAAAATAGTTTTTACATTTCTATTTCTTTTTATCAAAAAAGATGATTATTTTTCGGTTTTGACAAGTATATCCTAAGTTTGTTAGAAAAATGATCATTTTTAATTACTTAATAATTAACAGGTTGGCAAATGGGAAGAAAATTTCTCAGCCTGGGAGACATACATGATGAAAAATGTTGGTGCAATTGCGATGTATATGATTGCGAAGAGATTGAAAAAGAAGTACAATTTGAAAGACGACGTTCGACAGTCTTTGTACGATGATGTGAATGCTTGGCTGAGGGAAATCAAGGCACGAGGTACGCCGTTTATGGGAGGTCAAAATCCTGACCTCGCTGACCTCGCGGTTTATGGAGTGCTTAAAAGCATGGAGGGATGCACGGCGTTCCGTGATTTATTAGAAAACACAAAGGTTGCACCATGGTACAACGCTGTTACGGAAAAAATTGAACAGCACGCAGGCAGCGCGATTCTGCAGTAAATAGACTCGACGAAATAAAACTACTGTATTAATTGACTTTGTATAAATTAATTCGAAATAAATTGATCTTCAAAAGACAAATAATGATTGGAAACAATTTTTCGAATAAATAATAAATAATTTCGATTTTTATTAATTTGTATTTTGTAATTGGTTTATTGACTTATTAATTGAAACAAAAAAAGGAATCTTTTTATTTCGAAAAATGGCGCAATTTACTGTCCCAGCAGTTGGTAAAAGCGACACAAAACATGTTGCGTTGAATGGTGAAATGTTCAACGCAACATTCTCAAATTAAAGTTATTTTGAGTGTCAAGTTTTGACAAACAAAATGTAGACGTCATTAATTGGAAACATTACGTCAAATATTCTCGGGTAAATATTTTTACTTTGATTGGTAACTCAAGTTTAATTGTCAGTAGAAGGAGAATTTAATTATACCAGAAGTATAGTTATAACCTCAAATAATTTGTGCGTATAACATTTAGATTTGTTTTGATTTAAGAAATTAAATAAACATGGAAAAACAAGTTATAGCAGAGCAAATTCCCAAGTTTGAATGGATTGAAGAAGAAGAAGAAGATGAAAATCAAAGAACGAGACATTCATTTTGGGGTAGACTGATTTATAAAACTAAAACAGACCCACTGATACCGATGGGTAAGAATAATTCAAAATTATATTTTTATATTCAAATTATGTAAAGTATATTAAATGTAATATTTATTAAGAATATAATTAAAATAAATATATAATTAAATTCTTGTTTTTTATTATATCCATTTTGTTACAAATTTTAATTAAATTATACGTATTTTATTGCAAAAAATAACATTGAAAAAATATAATTATTATAATCTGACTAAGCGGAAATATTTAATTAAAATAATTGCAATATTAAATTATAAATTAAAAATATTTTTTAGGTATGTTAGCAACATGCTGCGCTTTAGGTTTTGGTCTGAGGCAATTTTACTTGGGCGATTCAATGAGACAGCAACACATGATGCGAGCTCGTGTGATGTTTCAAGCTTTTACAATCGGAATTTTTGCTTTGAGTACTGCTGGATTGACACAAATTAATAAATCGAAGAAAGTAGAAGAAAAAGAAGTAAAAAATAAAGCAACGGAAAAGTGAGCTGCGTCATTTGTAGTCACTTGTGTCAACAACAAAATTATTATTATATTAATTATATTCTTATTCTTATTTTAACTGATTTGTATTTCTGACAAATAAAATACAAGTGTTCTAGATATATAATTAATTGTATTATTTGTTTATACAAAAGACATTTCATTTTTAAGATGACAGTCTGAGTAATTTGTACATTAAACAAGACCTACATGTATTTTAAATTTGCATATTTTGTTCTAACGCAAATTCTAAAACACCATATATATTTCAAATAATCTTTATACATTACAAAGTCGATGAAATATCCTTTTGAATTTGTGACTAACAATTATTACGCACAAATTGATTCGATTTATTATAATTCGGATTCTGAATGCTGGCCAACTACTTTGAAACGTTTATTCATAAACATTCTATTGATTAATAATATCATTATATCGATTACAATATCTTGTTAATGTCGACAATCAAATTCGAGCCATTTCAAAATACATAAAGATCAAAATTATAAATATCTTTCGGTAAATTATCAAAAATTCGACTCCTTTTTCTGTTTCTTCTTTTTAAATATAAAATAATAAATGTAAACACATTTGTTTACAGCAAATAAATTCGGAATTATTCGCAATAAACCATATTATTTTAAGAAAAAAATTAGCATTGAAAAAAGAATAGAGTAAAAAAATAAATAAATACTTGATAATGTAGCGTACCTTCAACGTCAGTTTTCACAATCATACTCGTACATTGTTTTTTTGCGTAATTGCACGAAGATTTTAAACTGATTATATACAGAATTGTAGAAAATAAGCAAACATGGATAAGATGTTTGAAACGATTGTGATGCTCATTTGTTGCTTTTCGTTTGTGTTTTCTACATTATTTATTATAAATAAATTTCACGGACGAAATTTAAAAAGATCAATCATTTAATCATGATTTTTGTTGGAGAATGGCCATTTGAGGGTTCCAGTGCCTAATTTACGAGTGCCACTGGTGCTCAGTGATCGCGAACGCAAACTCGGCGGACTGTTTGACGAATTGCAGCTGCTTAGACTCGTACTTGGCGTAAGACCGAAGATTTCCTGAACCGTCGGCCTGGATGATGGATAATCTGATTGCACTGATTCTAAAAAAAGAAAATAAAAAAATAAATTTTCACGATTTTATTCAATTAATCAATTATTTTAATTATTTAAAAATAATACATTCATTAAAAGTACTATAAAAGTTCATTAATAATCATTTGATAATAAAATCAAATAATGTCTGATGATGAAATTTACCAATCAGTGGGGTTTCATCATATAAAGATCCCTGTCTTTTGTTGCTAATAAAAGAGTTTCTTGCGCTTTCGACGCACGGAACGTCTTGAATAGATTCTGCGGCGTGCTTCCACCTTAAATGATCCTTCGTATGATTCAGCAGGTGTCTCGACCACTTTTGAGCCTCTTCGCTTGAATCTAATCTTAATATCACTACTTTTTCTGAGCCTTCAATATTGTTCATTATTCGTATCTCCTTAGAAGACGATTTTGAAGCTTTTATTATGGTCTCCTGAAATAAAAGACAAAAGAAATCATCATTTAAATTCAACAAGAAAAGATGCTTTGCAAAATAAACTAAGTAATGAAATATTTCTTTGAAATGAATACAATGATTAAAGTCAAGTTATAAACTTACCCTATTAATTGGGATATTGTGAATGCAACTTTGATCTTCGTCGGCTAACTTTCTTGATTCCCAAGTTTGCAAAGTAAATCCACGAAGTCGGGCCCAGCAGTTTACGCCGTTTAAATTAACACTGCCGGAACAAACGTCCTTTTTCACGCATTCTGGCTGCGCCGCTAAACGACAGCAAAAGTGACCAAACAACGGCAGCTCGTGATACTTGTTCTCTGTGACAATAACCCTTTTGTTCTTATTTAAGTATTTAACATCTTTTTTTACCTTTTTTACTTCAAACACTTTAAATGAATAAACTTGAAAATAAGTCTCAACATTGATACAAAAGATATATTGCATTTTTATATATCATTTTTAATTACCTAAATTATTAATGACCAGATCGTACGTGTGGATATTATCATCAGTGTCGTCTAATTTTAGTTTCGCGGAGGCCATCAAATCAAAATGTGGTCCTCTGAAAAGTGAATTAAAAATTAAAGTTAATTTAAAATCGCATTCGATTTTATAGGAAATAATAAATAATTACAGTAGAACCTCGATTATCCGAGATGGTCGGGACCTAGCATACCTCGGATAATCGAAATCTCGGATAATACAAAATAACATAATTAATAGCAATTAAAGATGGAAAATATTAATTTCATTAATATACCGATGCTATTATTGCTAAGACAGAGTTTTTTAAACAGTTTTTTTTTGTTTTATTACCTATTATTTATATTATTGATACGTGAAAATAATGACTTTAGTAGAAGAAAATTTGGAAAAATTCGGGTTCGGGAATCGGTTGAGTACCTCGGATAATCCGGAACATCGGTTAAGCGAGGCTCGGATAATCGAGGTTCTACTGTATATAAATAAAAACATAATATATTAAATTAGCTTTGGTTTCTAATAACGTACATTTTTCCTGAATTCAGTTCATCTCGAAGCGAGGCAGCAAGTTTCTTGCCAACAGTTTTCGAGATTGATGAGTGGATAGTTTTTTTAATTCGTCGCGGTGTGCTTGCAATGCTGAGATCCTCTTGAAGTATATGACTGTAGATCTCCAGAGTTAATTCAAAATCTGGCGGAACGTTATTACTGCAAATAAAATTATGAAAATTAGATCAGCATATGTCAGATTAAATTTCCATTATAATTTTTTGTCTGTGGTTTTATTTTTACTCTCTCTGTTTTTTTTTCTCAATAATCTATTTTCAATATTCTCCATAATATATTTTTCAATTTAATTTATGTTTTAAAATTAATGAAAATGGGAAAAAATATACTCACAATACTAAAACATCCGGAAAGCTTATATCCGTAAGAGCTCTATCCACAGGACAAAGCAGGGCAGTATCGTGTATTTCAGTGCCAATACGCGCCAGACAAAAAACCGCAAATCTTCGATAATCTCCTCGGTTTTTAAAATGATCAGAATCTCTCCACATCAGTGGTATCCGTAACTCTGATAGTGACACTCTTGCCGTGCTTGAGGGTAAACTAAAATTCGAAAAATGAAACAACAATTATAATTTACAATAAAATACCAACATATATATATAATCATATTATTTCAGTTCTTTTAGACTTTCACTTAATCTTAAATTGAATCACAAAGTTGCTGCTTTAACTTTTAAATGAATTAAAATGCATTTATTAGAGTGTGAACAAAAAGTGAAGTGAGTTCAAATGACAGAGTACAAAGTATTTCGTGACACCTTGTTTTATTTGAAGGCTCTTTTTTGCGTCGCTGCAGTTCTGCCATGTATGCTGACATCTTCTCGTTGGATGTCAATAACGCCCTCGCAGCTTCCAGGCTTTGTGCCCGATGTCGTGCAGCGGCCAGAAGTCTAGCCGAGCCTTCTCGCATCTTAATCTCCACTTCGATCTTCTGCTCGAGATCATACTCCTGAAACAAAAGATTTAATATTCATAACAGTTATTCATATTATTTATATATATATCTTATTTGTTATATTAATTAATAAAAATAAGTTTATAATTAACAATATTGATGTATGTTGTTTATGTTGATTTGTTTTTCTTTGTGTTGAATCTTTGTTTTGATTTATGAAGTCTTTTTGTTTCTGTTTATGTTGATTTGTTTTTCTTTGTGTTGATCTTTGTTTTGTTTTGATTTGACATTTGTTTTGTTTGTATTTATGTTGATGCTTTGTTTTGTTTTGATTTAAGTTGTTTTATTTGTTTTTCTTTGTGTTAATTCTTTGTTTTGTTTTGATTGATGACGTTTGTTTTGTTTTTCTTTATGTTGATTTACAGAAGTCAAAAAATCGTTTGTTGACAAACATTATTTACCCCTTTAAGTGCCATTTTTTCAAAGAAAAAGTTAAAAAGTAGAGAAAAATATGTTTCTTTTTCTCGCTTGCAATTGGAAAATTCGTATATTTTGCGATGATCAAAGAAAGTGAATCATACTGCATGAAGATGTTAGCAGCGTACCGCACGTAACTAGGCGTCTGAACTAATTCACGAATCGTCCTACAAAGTGCATTTAAGAGAGCACAACGCTTATGCAAGACTACTTGATGTTGATTATGCGAAAAAGCGAATTTCGCGTGGGCTACAGTTATCCGATAAATGCGACACATGTGCGCTACACACTTGATACTTTTACCAGTCAACCCAATTGATGAAATATTCTTTTGTTTAAAAACTCAACGTCATAAGTACAGTTTAAACATGAAAAATACAAAGACAAAAACAGGAAATTACTTTTGCATAATTTTAAATTTGACGAACTAAAAAACTTGTTACATTTTATTTTTAATGTAATACATTTTTTATTTATAATAAAATAAAATATAAACATAAAAACTTAAAAAAAATATAAACATAAATAAAAATAATTTAATTTAATTAATCAATTAATTGAGACATTTTGAAAAAAATGTTTTTTTATCATACAAAGTTAATAAGACGAATGAAGGTATAAGTTAATAACAGATGACTTCATCATTTTACAAGTTAACCTTTGAAAAGAGTTCAATAATAGTTACGTAATTGATATTAAGTTATTTTTTCAAAAAATGTTGACTGATATCTCGCAATAATAAGTGCATCACTGAAAATGCATAATACAAAGTTCCCGTAAGCGGATTTACAACATCGACAAATTTGTGTTAATTAAATGCTTATGTGCTTGATGTTATCATCACAAGTTTATATCAAAACTGGAATGTTGCGCATATGAATAATCAAACGGCTTTATTGAATTCATATATGCATTCAATAAATTTGATACAAACATAAATGTAATTATCATCTTAGATATATTATCAGCGCGTATCTTTGCATATGTTATAATTAAACTTTTCAAACTTATTACTTTCTTGATACTAAAATAATAATTGAATTTATAATTAAGGTAGGGTTTTTTTAATATTTTACACTTTTTAAAGTAAAATTTATTAACAAACTGTAATAAACAACTTCTTAGCTGAAATGTACATTTTTATATATTTTTATTAATTTAACTAAAGTTGTAAAAAATATTTGTGTACCTTTTTTTATTATTTAAAGTCAAAATATTATGGATTTAGAATTATTACATACGAATTTTTTTTATCAAATTCCTAAAAACAAAAATGAATATATTTTAATATTAATAAATTTGCCTATACTTCCAATGTAAAATTTTTATTACAAAAACTTTTTTTTAAATAACTTAAAATACTTAAATTAAAACATATATTACTTCCTCAGAAAAGTCCTTTCACGATATTCCTACCGTAAATATTTAATTTACTAATTATATTTGTTTAAGTTTAAAAAAAAAGGTAAAAGCGGATTTTATTATTGGATATGTTAAACTTGATTAAAGTTGACTTTAGCGGTCAAAGTCAGGAAGTGGATAAAAGCAAATAAAAGTGTGGCTTTTTTGAATGCACTTGGTTTCTTGGTCGTACAAGTAATAAGTTTCCTTAGCGGGTAGGCATATAAGTGAAGTTGATCATAACGCGTGCAGACGTGGGCGTTGCAGTCAATCGACCACCACGGCCCCAAGTCGACATAAAGTTTTTATGAGTCGCGCGCGCGTTCAGATCTACGCGATGCCCAATACATCACAAGTGTTATGTTTGTACTCGCGAGACGTGCAGTCTCGGATTGCACTTCCAATTCGTCGTCTCAACATAGCCACCCTAACAAAAATATTATTTTTTATTTTTATTTGTTATTTTTCATTTTGTTGTATTTTATTTTTATTTTTTATTTTTCATTCTTTACTTTATATTTTTCATTTTTATTTTTTTTTCATTTTTTGTTTTTCTTTGCTACATTTTGTATTATTTAAAAATTTGTTTAAGTCTGAATTAAAAAAAAATTAACTTCTGTGTAAAATATATCGATTTCATTATTTTTTTTTTAATTAATAAGATGTACAAGGCTTTTGTATCGTTGATAATTTTTTCTTAAACTTTCTTTTTATTCCGCAGTTAAATTCATCCTGATATTTTAACGCATTTTTTCGTCAAATTAAGATTATTACTTTTTGCGATTGTTATTGTAAAAACTGTTTAAAATTAATACAAGGTTTTGCATGACATTAAAATTTAAAAGAAAAGCAAATCGATGAGCAAATATGTATTATGGATGCTTTAATAAGAATAGTGAATATTTTATTTATTTACATTTACAAAAGCTATTTTTTCTTTGAAGTTTACATTTTTTAGACTTTCTTGAGGGTTGAATTTCGATATTTCTTTTTGTCGATAATTTGAAATAAAGTTCAGGTTTTTTTTTCACTTAAAGCCAGCAGAGATTGATTTTTTCAAACAGGCATTGAACCGAAAGGCAGACTATTAATGACAGCGACGTTTTGACAAATAAAACTCGCGGCAGAATTGTTGGAAAAATCGATTATAATTGTATTTTTGCTGTCATTTCTGCGTCTTTTCCGCATTATTATACGAGCTTTTGCTAACATTAGCATACAACGAGTTCGGTTTATTGCGAAAGTATTTTGTTATGCACTTTTCTTTTCGCAAAACAAAAGTATTGTATTTTCTCTCTTTTTCAAAGTACTTTTTATTGTAAAATTTGTCAACTAAAGTCCGACAATAAAAAACGTGTAAATAATAAGAAACGACATAGTGTAAAGAAAATAAAATAAAACAAAAGAAAAGTAATCGTAAGCGTGAAAACAATCCGGAAAGAAAGAAAGAAAAAAAAAAACAAAACAAGACTGGAAAGGCATAACAATTATGTCACAAGTGGAAAACTACTGAAAACACCAAGTTCCCACTTAAAATAATAAAATAGAAATAATAAGTTTCAATTCGAGACAATAGTTGATTCTTTTTTTTTTTTTTATTTTTTTTTAAGAATATTCTTCGTAGAATATTGTTGAACAAAAATTGTTAACAGTTATTCACAATTTGAATGCGCAAACACACTATTCCTTCACTTAATTGTGCATTTCCATGAAAAATCAACATGTTGCAAGCAGTTTACGGAGAAATTTCTTCTTCACTTACTTGTATTTAGTAAATATTGTATTTAAAAGTTTATTTACAAAATAAATCTCGAATGTAGCCAATTACTTAAATTTACTTCAAACAATCTAATGAATTAACAAAAAATGCACATTTTCGTCTGAAAAAAATGTGTATTTCATATATGGAAGTAATTCTAAAGACAAATAAGTAATAAAAAACAATAGCATTATCGATGATCGTCGATAAAACATTTCATCTGATTAATAAACTCGAAAATCCGGCAATTTATCCAGCCGGATGTAATGGGTGTAATGTTAGACCTTCAGTTATTGAGGAAGGTCTCGAATTTCAAAAGAGCAACGCGAGAAAAAGAATTGTTAAAAAAGGACAAAAAATGAGCAATCAATAATCCTGTGAGATAAAATTCTACCGCTTGAAATCTATTAATACAGTAATCGCAATCTATGTTTTTATTTGACTATATGGCGATTCATTTTGCACAGTAAAAGTTCAATCGAGTACAATGTTTTTTTTTTCTGGCGAATCAAACTTTTCTCTTGTTTGCTAAAAGTTAAATGAAACAATTATTCTTATAGTAAAAATCAAAAAATAAAAGTTTTTATATTAAAAAAATGTTTATGTTTAGATTAATGTTTATGTTTACATTAATGTTTATATTTATGTTTACATTAATGTTTATCTTTACAATAATGTTTATGTTTACATTAATATTTTTGTTTATGTTTACATTGATATTTTTATTTTTGTTTACTTTTGAATTTATGATATTATGAATTTATGTTATGATGTTTATGTTTACATTAGTTTTTGTTTATGTTTACATTTATCTTTACATTAATGTTTATATTTGTATTTATATTTTTATTTATGTTTACCTTTGATGAGTTTATGTTATCATGTTTATATTGATGTTTATGATCAAGTATTTGTTTACATTTACATATTTTATTTACAAATTCATTTTTCACGTTTGTCCCTGCAACTTCGGAAGATTTTTTGAGTTGCAAATGGCACAGTCGATGAAAAAGAGAGACTTTGGCAAAGCCAAAGGAGTTTGAGAATCCGCGACTCGCGAGTTCGTCGACCGGTCGAACTTGGTTCACACAACCAACATTTCCCGAACTCCAAACATTTTTGCCATTGCACTTTGTGTGGCCGTATTTCATCAACTTTTCATTTTTTTTCATGTAAGCAACATTTATATGTTTATGAATAAGAAATAAGCCTCAAGTTTTGCAAGTTAAGAATTATTATCATAACGTTAAAGTATGTTATGTATCCGAAGGCTTCCTTTTTACGGAATTTACATTCGCGCAAAGTGAAAAAACTTCCGACAGAAAAAGCAAACAATTTTTTCTCTCGTTATTCTTGTAATAGTAAAAAAATTTATAGAAGCAGGTGAATCGTTAGTTATGTTTTTTCTTTTTCGTTTTATGTTGGTGTAAAATAATAATTTTACACAATTTTAGTTCTGACTTTAAATAATACATTATCGTAAAATAGTTGATCATTTGAATATAAATATATAAAAAAAATATATAATTCAAAAATCAAGGGAAAGACATTTATTTGTTACAAAATATTCAATGGATGTGAATAAAACAAATTTTGCAAAAATTAAAAAATTAATTTTAAAGAAGACATTACTTAATACTAAGAACTATAAATAAATATATAAATAAAAAAATAATAAAAAATACATTACATAAAACAATACATTACAAAGTTTTTGCATTATTTTTTATCATTTTTATTATCTATATATATATATATATATATATATATTTTTTTTTTTTTTTTAAAT
>JABFPJ010005808.1:0-11723 GCA_022817425.1 Gryon sp. ZL-2020
CATGAATCAAAATGTTTACCGGCAGATGGATTAGTAGCCGTGAGGTTAAGATGTACGACCAAGTACTAAACAAGAAGTTGCTGGTTTCGAAACTCAGAGAGGTAAATATTTTTAATTGACCAAATATATTTACAACGTGGTTAAAATTAAAATTTACAACGTGCATCTTTAGCGACAAGATTAATCAAAAACGTTGTAATGTTTAATATATTATTTCTTTCCGTGTAATTGAAAGTATTAATTTTTTAGATCATTTAAAATGAATTCCTAAATATTAAATTAAATGATAAATGATTTGAATAAAAATTAATTAAAGTGAACTTTACACTGGATTGAAGGATATAAAAAGAAAACTTATTAGCGACAAAAAGAGAAAAAAAAAGTAGAAAAAAACCTAATAAAACTACATGCAAATAATTTGGTTTACGTGAGCTCGTATACTTCAAAAGATATAAAAACAGGTTGTCGAGATTAACTTGCTTTAACATTGTATTCTAAAAAGTAGGTCACAAAATATTTAATCTGGTTTTTACATCTTTTTTTCTCATTTTTTACGTTCTTCACAGATAAAATTTTGTAGATGAAATGTCGATAAAACAAATAAAATTATAAGTAGCTGTAGTTTTCTTTTATCAATAAAAGGGAGACAAATTACAATACTTATTTCTGAGAATACTTCTTTAAAGCAGAAGAGGCAGATTTACTGAGCATTTACAACAAAACTCGGACATTACTGATTCTTCCAATTTGACCTCGTTGAGAAATAAAGTTTTGTTTATTACACATTAATAGAATTTTGTACAGCGATATAATGTTAATAATTGTTTTTCTTAATATAAATTTAGTGGTAATAATAATAAAGTAAAGTATTTGTTAAAATTAGACACATTTTATTTTATAATATACATATTTTCAGTAAAGGCAACAAAAGTTGAATGAAATGAGAAACCTACGTATTGATTTAATTTATTTCGTTCCAAAATTTATATTTACTTATTATTATACAAATATTATTTCACTGCTATTATTTCCACAAGTACATATGAGACATTTCAATAATGACTCCAAAAAATCTTGGTTTGTTATTGAAAATTTGTGTCCTGTATTTGTCTATCTAGAAGGTAAGCATAAAAATTCTTCAAAACTTTTCAATAAAACTTCTCCTGGCAAAGTTCATACCCGTCTAATAAAGCAGTTGACGTTAAAGAACTTTCGCTTGTAGTGTATCATTTCTTATTCTCCCCATTTTCTTACAATTTCCCTAAAATAATACCCTTCAAGCAGTCGCAACTTGAAGCAGTCATAAGCAAGGAAACATTTTTAAAAATACGAAATTATTGAATACAAATTGTGTTAGATGTTTGTTTTTATTTCTTTTAAAAAATGAAATTTGAAACTATCTTGAAAGAAATCAAAATGTGATTTGAGATTCAGTGTGCGAGAGCCAATTTTTTCTATGCATTTTTGTCGAAGAAAACGTAAAAGGCCTAATGTGTCTGCTACGAAAACTCGTTAATTTCGACCGTTTACTCTCTGCGAGGGACACCTTTGACGGGTGCAACCACGTGACAAGCTTTTTTGTTTCAGTGGTGTTGATCGTTTGCAATATTTGGCTACGTATCTTTCTGCAAGTTCACCCTCAACATCATCGATCACACGTGACAAAAAGTCTTTTCGACTCCTCTTTTAACATAAGCTTTTATATGCGCATTTCAAAAACTAAGCTTCTCTTATCATGAGAAACAAATTTCAGATCATTTTCATTATTTCTTATAAAATATTTGATTTTTTAACATACTTTGAATAGAATAAAGTTTGCTGATACAGTTTCTTTCTTGTAAAAATGGTTGCTCAAAGTTTAAGTAATTTGTTTATAGAAAAGAAATCGTTGAAAATAAATACAAATCTAGTTTGTAAAAAGAAGAGTTATTAACACGATTAAAAGCTTAGGAAGATATTAACAAAGTTGTAAAATATAAAGTTTAAGAAAATCTTTTAATTTTCTCGCTACAATATCCATTTTTATCATTAATAAAATAAGTAGTATTTATTGATTTTAAGCGCAGTAATTATTCAGTGAATTTATGTTTTCACGAAATTCAAATCTTTATTAATTAAGACAATGAGATCATTATATCAGATAAAATGAAATGTAATTGGTAACCTCATTAAAATGTGCCAAATTAAATTATGTAAAATTCGATCATGTTTACTTCAAATAGTACGGACAATTACAAAATGAACGTAAAGTAGATCATTGAATGATTAATGTAAAGTAGTGTAGCTTTCTGTAACAGAAATGTATTTATTCTCTAAATATCTAACATTCAAAATATTTCGAATAATTGCAAAATTTTCACTTTCAATTGACATCTAGATACATTTCATAATTTTGTGTTTGAACATATTAAACATGAATATATATTCTTCCTCTTAATTTCACTAAAATTTTTATACAGTGTAGTATATCTCATCCCTGTTTAATTTTTGAGAGAATTATATGTAAAAAATAAAATATATATTTTTAATATTTATTTTTTCAAGATAATTTAAATACCTTATTTTTATTAAAAACATTACAGACAAAGTTATTTTCTAATTTTATTTCAATCATATCCAGGATATGAATATAATGTCGACGGAAATGGTATAAAGTGAATATTTGTTCGATTATAAAAGTCATCAGTTAATAAGAACTATTCTTGTTATTGAGGTTTATTGACTCGACATTCTATTTTATTTTTCTTCGTCTTCAATTTTATCTGTCCTTTATCAGTACAAAAGTGTATCGCAGTTTGAGGACTTGTGATACCAAGTGTTGTCTTATTACAGAAATAACAAAGACATTTCTTAAGAAACTTTTGTAAACTACTTTAAAGATTTTATTATAAACTTCCAGCATTGTGTACACTCGATAAACATTATAAAACAATATTTATCGGAAAAATGAAATTATTATGCGCTAAAAACATAATATCATCTAGGCAGAAAGAAAAATTATGTTTGTTATTTAAAGAAGAAAGTTAGTTATTGTCTGTCTAAATAAAACTTTCAATACAATATCATTAATTAAAACAAAATAAAACGTGTTTGGCGAGCATGGCTTTGTAATTTAATTCAGGACTGAAGATAAAACAAAATAAGACTTTCGAATCATTTAAAACCATTTCGTGAGATAACACGTTTAATTAGTTCGTATTTGTAGTAACGGCGTTGGAATTACTTGACTAATGTTTTACTGCGATCGATGCAAGTACCTTTGACGTCGAGAAACTACGAGTGCGAACTTGACGTGTGTGCGTAAACGTGTGATTTGACATCTATAATGGAAAGTGCAATATATCAGCAACGCTCGGAGTCAATGGACAGTTATAAACTAATGGCTCTGAAAGAAGATTATTTTAATTTTCCAAGAGTAATTTCGAACACTACAGGTGACATTTTGTTTGAGTAGATCAATCACGTGACTTTTATAGATTAATAGTAAAGGGTACGTGACACAAACGAGCACTATTTATTAATAGCTACGAAATGGTGTTGAAGAAGAAGTATTATCGAAAAGTTGATCCAAAATTATATTAAAGAAGCGATCAGAATTTAAAAATATATCAATTTTTAATCATATATCATTTTAAAGTTTTGTAAAATTTTTAATGATATGACAAATTATAAACAAACTATTTTTCAATCCGATTTTTATGGAAATAAAAGTATAGTAAAAAGAATTACTATTAGTTATAATAAAATATTCATATATTTAAATAATAAAAATTCCTTCAAAAATGGAATCAGAATATTTAAAAAAATTATACGCAGAATTATAAGATATGTGGAGCGTATAATATTTTTTGCAGCTCTTTAATCAGATCACTTGTTCTTATATAAAAACACTTGTGTATTACAATATTATGTGTTAGAAAAAATGTATTTGTTTTTAATAATACTAAGTAATGAATGAGAAAAAAACGAAATAAGTTGTGTTATTTAATATCAAACTAAAGAATAACATTAATACTTTCTTAATATTGAATGAATATATACATTTAGGTTTCTTAAATGTTCATTTTTCAACGAATTCTTAAGTAACAAAATTAAGTTAACATAAGTATATAATAAATTGCATAAGAATTACGAATCACAATCTCGTCATATTGTATCATCGATCTGGCACGAGTTGTGTTACGATGACAAGAGTTTGAACTTGATGCAACTTCTTGTTATGATTGTGTCATAACAAATATATAATTGGTATAACAAATAATCAATTTTAGATAATAGAAATTCTAATTGTATCATTCAATTCTAATTATTAGAATTGAATGATAAATTATCATAAAATTATGTAATTAAAATCTGAAATTTGTACAACTACTTCGTCGGTTTTTATGAAAAAGAACATGTTTCAAAAGTAATGTCAAATAGAAAAAGATGAGCAAAACTCAAAGCATAAGTCTGTCCTTTTCTACCTGGAGACTCACCCGAAACGTGCTCTTTTTTATACGACGATTTAGTAAGAGAGAAGAAAATGCAAAATTAAAAGATGTGATGAATTTTCTTTAGAATATATTATTAAATATTTAATATCATTTTATGAAGAAGCACACATTTTTCATAAAATATACAATAATTTGTTTTACTCAAGTAATATAATTAATGTACTAACATTTTTATGTACTAATATTTCTTTAAATGTATAAAAACAGCTAAAACATTTTTTGAATTTTTGAATACTTATATTCTTTGGTAGTTGAAATTAAGAATTCTTTTTTAAACTTAAGTCACGATTTAAAAGGACCATTTTTCATTCGTAAGATCCAGCGGTTCTTATGAGATGTTCCGACACTTTTGTTCAATGTGACACTATTATTATGTCTTATTTCACAGATGAAATTACTGTTATAAATGTTTCATTTTACATTTTTTTGAATAAATGTTATCAATTTCTACTTAAAAATCATAATTAGGGCAAATTATTAAACATATTATTACAATACACATTACATAGTTAATAAACATATGGTTACGATATGTTAAATTAACTGCATGACAGTTGGAAAAGTAACTAAAAACTTTGAAATGTATTATTAGCGTTGATTATATCGCTTGAATTGTCTTATCGTGTTAGCAACATAAATTTTGTAACTTCAAATAAAGTTATTCATGATGTAGGCCGACGTCTCCATTAATCTTGGGTCATTACTAATCAAACAGATTCATTTTGTGTGGCATCACAAATGAGAATGCCAAACATCTACGTTCCATTAAACAGGTTGCGTCTAATAGTGAGAACGTGATGTTTGCTAGGACTCACCTGCACTCTCAGAAGCGTGTATATCCGGACAAGCTTGATACCTAAAGAGCAGTTTGCTGTCATCGGTGCAACTATCGATATTGCTTTGCGGAACGGAGCAAATCCCATGGCCTCGGTTGTATGAGAAGGTCATAGGACCGTGGAACGGACATCGTACCGAAGGTGCTTCCTCGCGGAACATCGAGTACAGCAAAGCATCGCCGGTTATGTATGAACACAAAGAGGATAGAGAGTTTCGGTTGTGACAGTAGGCTGCAATAAGATTGTGACAAATAAATAAGTTTTCTTTCTACAAAAATATTTAGTAACAAGTTCTTAAATTATAAGATAATTTATTTAATGTATTTCATCAAATACATTAAATTTTACAAAAATCAAATACAAAAAATTAATGTATTTCATCAAATACATTAAATTTAGATATAATTTTAAAGCAAATTTGTGTAAAAATCAAATTGAAAAGCAAACTGAAAATAAATTAAATAATTGTAATATATATATTATATATTACAGATTTATTTGATTTATGCAATGTAGTACGAATTCTCATAATTAGTTGGCAATTGTAACATTGTGACACATTCAAATATTATAATATAAATGAGAAAGACATTTTAATAAATATGGCTAATAGTCATTCTGTATTTTAATTTATTGAAAAATCGAAATACGTCCTAGCTTGCTCTACTTTTACTTTAATTCTTCTTTTTCAAGAAATAAAACAAGACCCTGTATTAAAAGGCCGGATCGGTTGTTCGATACGATCAGTGGTATTTGTTTTTCGGCTCAACTCTTTTTCTCTTTCTCGTTCGATCCGTTCATTTTTTATCGAATGCCTGCAAGAAATATTTTCACTACGGAGTTTCTTTGACTCGTCAAATAGTGCTTTGTTATTTATGAGATGCTGGATGATGAAAATTTTAGCTTTTTGCGAAACGATTTTGACAAAAAATTAATATCTCAATCAATGTAGCACAAAATTACTGGAAGCCTATATATTTTATAAATAACAGTTTTTCATTTAAAATCATAGATGTAAAAGTGTAACGTCAATTGTCATTAACGTGATTGCAATTTTGAAAGTCTAATAAAAATAAACAATCTGAATAAATTTTTCTATATGCGATGAAATAGCTATATATACAATACTTTAAAAGTATATTTCAAGTACTTTTCGTCATCTTAAAAAATTTGAGAAGAAGTATCTTTTAATCAGACCTTCTTCGCGCTAAATTTTAAATGAACTTTTACCCTAGGGGCATTTATGGTTCGTCGGTAAAAAGTGCAAGAGCTGTAAATAATACATAAATATACATTCAAAATGGCGGAAATGATAAATGCTCGTGTGAATAACAACTTGGTAAAATAAATTTTATTTTCAATAAAGTTTTACAATTTAAGAATCAGTTTAAAAATTTACTTCTTAAGACAAAAGAAGTGTTTGGCAAATTCAATCAATTCAATCTTATATATAATCTTACTAAGTATATAATAGTTAGTGTTTTACGAATTTACACTAATTTTAGTGAATAATAAGTAAATACAATTATGAAGAGAATTTGTAAAGAAGTATTTATTCGATTTTGTAACCTACTATTGTTGCAAAACATTTAGGTGTGATTTTCACAGTATAAATGTTGTTTTTATGCTTGACTATTTTTTATCCAGTCGTTATTTCTCTTTCGATTTATCGCTTCATCTCATACACGCGACCGGCTCTTGTTGTCATCCGGGATGATACTTTTCCATCTACCTCAACATAGACCTGTGCATTCTATTTCACGATTCTATGTTTCTCGTATTACTTCCCCTTTAACCCGAATGATGGTCGCAGTAGTGTTTGCGGTATGACACTATGAACATTAAATTTTTATAAAAACCGATGACTTCAACAAATCGTTGCAAAATACGCATATAGTGCAGATTGTCATCAGCAGCATTCGAGACAACCGAAAACGTCTTTTTACACAACTGTTTAATAACAGGTTCATATTTGTACTTTGTTACAATCTAAATGCGTTCGAACTGTCGCATATTCTAGTTTCGTTTGTAAACTTTTTCGTCTCACCTTTCCCCCTATTGGAATTCCGCCAAGTTTTGACAGAAATAGAAAAAAGTGGAAAAACAACTAAAGGAAATTGTTCGACATTTAACAATCCCTTTTCTTCAATATAATTAATACAGAAAGATGTCAGTTTTTTCAACAGTTGACTTTAAAGTTCAAAAATAATGATTATATTAAATTTCCAAAATATATTATGTAAATGTATAGTTACATATTTGATTTTAATTTTATATCTGACTATTTTCATTAACGTACTGAAATCTGCACATCTTCTTTGAAAATTTTCCTAAAACTCATGTACTCCAAGTAGTTCTGATAATGATAAGCGAAAACTACAGTTGATTTTGCAGTCGAACTTTACTTTGCTGTTATTATATAGTTGTGATAACTATAACAGTTTAGCATTATCGTTACTAACTGAGAGTACAGTTAAGGCTATCCAGAAACCAACTTTTACTTTAAGACGTGAATCTACTTCCATGTATATAAATGGTAAATTAGTTTAAGTGGAAACTGCTCAATTTAAAATGTTGAATTTTATTGTAATCTGAATATACTTACTTTTATATAATATAACTAACAAAAAATATTCCATTAATGAAAATAATTAATAATACGTATATGAAATTAAGTAGTCTATTATAAATAAAATATGTACTTCACTGAAATAAGAAGAAATGAAAAAATACTTCACATTTTGACACTTTTAGCTTGAGTTGACAGGCAAATTATTTCAAATAATGACAACTTGATTAGTGAAGAAGTTTTGATCGTGGTAAAATAATAAATTTTCCAAAAAAGGTTAGTTTTTGTCAAATGTCAAGTTAGTATAACTTAAAAGCCCGGCAAAAATTACTTTGTTTTATTCAAACTATTTCTGCTTGCTATGTTCTGACATTTTTTTACTTTTTATGTTTCAGTGTATAATATATTAAATATAAATGACAGAGTGTTTGAAAATAAACAGTAGTGTAGCATTGAGTAGTTCAGTAGACTTGTGCTATACATAGTAGTTGAGTAGAAATAAGTAGTAAGTAGTAGTAGGTAGTAATAAGTAGTACTAAGTAACGCTGACGAGTAACACATAGTCTTAACTAAATTGTAGAAAAAATCGGACTGTACGTCTTTAAATCTATATTTATATTCTATTATTTGTTGTAGACCAAGTTTATTTGCTAAATTTGTGATGTCAGTAACGTTAGTAAATGACATACTTTTAAATTGAGACAATGTTGGTCAAAAGTCTAACTAATAACCTTGTCTAACCCTTGACTAACTCAGGCTTTCCTAAGTTTTTCTTGTAAGCGCCTTTTCTTAAGGCGCTAACAAGGCTAGCACATGGCGTACTGATCTAGTCAGAACTTATTGTTACTGGAAAGGCGTATTCAAGTTGACTATTGTATCTCCCTCAAAAACTGAAACTCTACTTGTCAGGTACTTATCGGGTGCTTTTGGGGCACTTGCCAAGTATCAGCCGGGCCATTCAGAAGACAAATCCGAAGTGTACTCAGATAAGAACCTGGCTAGTACCTAAAAAGTACACAACAAGTGCCACACAAGTACCGAACAAGTATCCAAAAAGTACCCGATATGTATTCGACAAGTACCCGGCAAGTTCTCGAATATGCATGCGGATAAGTAGCCGAATATGTACCATGATACATATATACGTGGATATGTAATTAAATAGTATGAAACATTATTATCACTTAGATTTTAAGCAGACGTTGTCAGCCAACATTCACTGATTGAATTTTTGGTAAACTAAAAGTTGATCAAGACTACGCATTACTCTTCAATGTTACTTAGTATTAATTAATTAGTATCAATAATAATAATAACAGTAAGCAGTAAAAACTTACTACTACTACTTGATATACTACTTACTTGATACTACTTAATACTATTATTTACTACTACTAACTATTACTTACTACTATTTACTGCTACTTACTGTTACTACGTATTACTTATTACTACTTAACTACTGTGAGTAGTATAAGTTTACTAAACTACTGAACTCCTCGTTATTACTACGTTTTCAAACACCCTATAATATAGTAATAAAAAATTGTTAAATGCATTAGCAATAAAATAAGTTTATAATTCATATTTTATCATCTTCAAACAAGTTTTCTCTTTAAAGTAGAATTAAATAAAATGTTGAAAAAGTTCACAATTATGGAATATTTTACTGACATATTTTGAATTATTTCCATGAAATATTTTCTGATGAAAATTCTCATATTAAAAATTCGCAGTTTTATTCACGCATAAATCTTTTATATAACGAATATTTTATAAACGTTTTTGCTACATAATATAACTAATGTTCCAAATTTCATATTCGTAATTGTTATAATTAATAACTCAATCAAACCTACAATTTCACTTTGCAGAAAAGCTGCCTTAATTATTAATCAATAATTGATTGTCGTATCTACAGTAATATGAAATTACAATTGAATACAAAGTGCAATTAACTATTACAAATAGAAATAATATTGCGCATAATAAAAACATTTTGTTATGGTGTATTTAAATTTGCATTTAGTTAAATGTATGTAATATTGATATATAATTATATTGAACGTTAGTGATATATCAAGGAATATGGTTAACCTAGGCCCAGATGTTATACAATGTACATCATCGATATATTCAGTTGGACCACCACATCTATAAATAGATATTAATAATAAAATGATTTAATAAAGAATTACAGTTGTCGTATCCTATATGGAACACAATATATTTTGAAATATACTTCGAAAACGTGATATATGTGAAAGATGTGAAATATTTGATATCTATTTTAATTATATTTTGATATTCTTTAATTGTATATATTATTTTTATCGTTACAAATTTACTGACAGACTAATATTTCTTGCTTCACAAAAATATGACGAATTGAATCTTTTGTAGAATACGTTTTTTCAAATTTGTTGCATTTAGTAATAAAGAAATTATAATTTTCTTTTATATCCTGCAACAGAAACATAATTTGTACAATTAAAATAATTGCAATAAAATAAATATTAATAATAAGTAATAATGGCTACATACTTTGTACTTGGCCAGAGACACTATACCGTGAGTCTTAAATAATAAGATGAAAAATAATTTACTCTTCTATTACATCTAATTGCAATTAATAAAATAATATCAATATTTGTAAATGTCAACAATGTTTTGAATATGGAAATTTTACTTATTACTTGTTATATGACGATTATTAGTACAATTTCTTTCTCCAATCTTGTACAAATATTATTATTGGATTGTAAAACCCATATAGTTATTTTTAATTAAGTATACATAGTTTAAATATATGGATGCTTTATTGTAACTTAGATGTATGTTATATGCAAGTTTCATCAACCCTCGACTAACCTATTTTTCATCACGATCCATATTTACTCTTTTCCCCCTGTTCTCTTTTCTTATGCAGAACAGCTCATACTGCCTGTAGCACTTCTTTTATAATTGACTTCAGAGAAGCAACATTTCGTTTTAGTGGGTTCAATTACCCTAGATATTGTTATTAGTGTCACATATTCCACATTTGGTCATTATTTTATTATCAATTAGATTATGAAAAGCAAAATAAATTAATTGAATTATTAATAATTATTAAAATATATAGTAATTGATTTTTTAATTACAGGAATGTCGTTATTCTATAAACGTTATTTATTTATTATTTTTTAGATATCTGTATTCATGAAATAAATAACATAAAATATGTATTTATTTGAATGTATAATTTGCTTGAATTCATTATTCAAATTAATTAGTGGAAAATATTTGAAAATGTTTGTAATTATTATGAGTTCGTTTTATTTAGACTTTTTGTATCTAAATATTGAATGCGTCAAGTTAGTAATGGTAACTGAAGTTTTGTTCACCTTCAGTGCGAATTTTATGAATTATTGTACGTATAATTTATATGTCCCAAGATACAAAAATGTGTCCAACTCGTAATAGTTTCTAACAAGTAATTGAAATATATATCAAATATTCTGTATTCAACTGTCGTAAAACAGATTCTGAAACACAGTAAGAAAATTGTTTATTCAATGATTACTGCATAAATAAATATGAAAATTATTTTGTATTATACATAATAATGTGACGTTATTAAGTAAATTAATAATTGTATTTACGAGGAATATTACGATAAAATTTAGTTTGTTAAATATTAATTTTATAATGACAATTATACACGGAAAATAAAATACATTAAAAATTACTATACTGTACAGCAGCGCTGTCATAGAAATATTTTGTTTACATTATTACAAATCTGTTTACTTTCAAAATACTAGAATTATAGAAAAATTT
>JABFPJ010005810.1:0-11722 GCA_022817425.1 Gryon sp. ZL-2020
CGTGAGCAGTCAGGTAAAAAAAAAAAAAAAAAACAAAAACATCACAAATCCCCAAGTATTAACTCCGACTTGCGAGTTGGGATTATTATTATATAGATATATATATACATATATATTTATATATAGATAGATATATATATGTATATACCAGACTGGTTGACGATGACGCAATTGCAAGGTGCAACGGCAGGTGCAACTCAGACCGGAGGAATTTTTCGAGCGCAATTTATGCGCGATCCCCTGCCCGATTATGTATCTTTTTGCCTTTTGCACGTTGAAGCAGACCGTTGCGGACAAATCAAAATTTAAACATAGATTCTTGATTTGATTTCAGCGATTCCTTCCAGATTATAGATTAACAATTTGAAATATTTAACGAAGGGGGAAGAAATAATTAATGAAAATAGTTTGCTGAACTATGCGATATTATATGCAATATTTTACACTGAATTGTGTAGTATAATTGCTGTATTGAATTACATTTATAATTACAAAAAATAATGCAGTTCGGAATTGTATAAAATAAAAATAAAATTTGAAAATGTTATTATTGAAGTAAAACACAATTTTGTTCTAAAAGTAGAGTTGTAGAATAAAATATATTTTATTAAAATGAACTATTAGAATAGACAAATATTTTTTTTTCTATCTCGGGATGAAGTAACAAAAATATTTGACAAGGTAGACAAAAAATATGAACAATTAATGAAATTCATATTTCTGGTTGAATTCTGTATTTCAATATTACATTAAATAAAAGAAAAAGCAAATTATTCAACTAGAATAAAAATAAACTGCTTAGATTGAACTTTTCAATTTTGCACGAATTTCCGAGGGAATTACAATATATAAGTATTTCAGCAAAGATAAAACTAAATTTACATTCAGTCTTCTAAGACAAAAGCATACATTCTATGATAATTTAAATGATAAGAAAGGGCTGCGAAATGTTCGTAATTAATGGCGCAGAAACGGCACAAGCAAAGTCCATAAATATTGTATAATTCATTTCGTTGTGTATAACGTTTTACAATTATTTAACAATACATTTGTTTATGTTTGCACATGGATAAACGCACATAAATTTAACGTGTATGCGACTAAGGTTCAACAACAAAGAAAACTTATATGCAAACACTAAATATCATGTAAATTATGACAAGCCAACTATTTCCATTATTTTTTTTATTCTGCCTGTAAATTACATTTGCTCACTCATACATATTAACAAAAACACGAGTAAACATATATATTCAGCGTTGATAAATCAGACCTTAAAAAATGCACCGAAATAAAAAGTTCTGCGTGTAATCTTGCCACATTCATACAATTTAAACGTGTAAATTACACGTTATGATTATGAAAAATGTTAAGTTTTGTAAAAATAAAAAAAATAGATCAATTAAAATTTAACAAGTGGAAAACTGTTAAACAGCAAAAATTCACTTTTTGGGATGAACACACAACTTTTGCATTGTTTATAATTATTCACATTTCTCTTAGAATTATCAATTATTTTGTATAAGCAAATACTAAATTTGCTTATATATAACAATTTTTAAAAGTTAAATTTATTAATTAATTAATTTTTTAAAAAGTAAAGTACAAGTTTTTATTTATAAAAAATGATTATTTTTAACTTACAAAATTAATTGCTTTTAGTTGAAATTGAACTCATGAAAAAGAGCTAATTTTGACTGTTTAAGTGAGAAAATCAGTCGATCAATAAATAAGTGAAACGTTCACTTATTCACATTTAAAGAATAGCTTTTTACATAAACAAAAATTCCATCCATTTTACGAAAAATGGTTATATTTAAATTCTATTATTCTTTTCAAATGTTAACAAATGTTAAAATGATAGTTGCCGAGAGAGAAATAAAAAAAATTGCAGCATTTCTGATGCGTTTACAGCTTACATATTGTATTATATTGGTTTTTGCATTTGCTGTGGAACGATTCTATTATATAACTAAAAAAAAAGTTACTAAAACATCAATAAAAGTATTTAATGGACTTTTATCTTGTTATATTTTGTTGTTTATTTTCTTTTAAGGAAAATATAAATGTCAAACTTTTTTAATCTCGCATTGTGAACAATACAAATTATTAATTCGAAATGAACTCTGAAATATACATTTATTACAAATATCACCTAATGCATATCGTAAATTGTTAAATTTGCATTTTATAGAATTACAAAAAAAATGCAATTTTATTGGACCAATAATTCAAACGTCTTCACTTATTTATAAACTAAATCTAATTTCAGTCTCGGTGTAAAATTGTGAATTTAAAAAGAATTTAGCAAAATAATTTAATCGGTAAATAAAGTATGTAAGAAAAAAATTGTAACTTAATTCTGTTCGTAAAAGGTTCAAAAAGATATCGCCGAGAGTTTGCATAACTTGATGAGATTATATTGAAAAAAGATGGTCAAAAAGGAACAAAAAAAGGAAGAATAAAACTTCTTAAGCAGCGAGCCAAAAGTACTTTGGGTTGCAACTGTGTCCTTTTGAGACTCGCCTCGCCACTTTGAATGTTTAATTTTAAAGGCCAAAACATGTACTTATTCCTTTTCATAATTCGTACCAAAAAGAATTACAATATAAATTGACTCAATTTACTCTCAACAATGTTTCGTAATAATGACAGATGACGCTCGATGGATTTCAAATGAAATAAATTATCGACAATATGACGAACACTTTTTGCTCCTTAAAGTGAAAAGAAAAGCGTGTCTCTGTAATATAACAATTTTTTGCAATACAAGAAATTTCACTTTCGAAAAAGTGACGTGTGTTGATGCAAATTATTTTATGCATTATTCATTCATATTTGTACAAAAATAACTATAGTCAAAAGAAAAATACTCGTAATATACGTTTCTTAGTTATAAATTAGTCAAAAAAGTTCATTAAATAAATCTATTTTAATCCCTCACGGGCAAAAGATATAAATTTAAGTGCGATTATAACGTAAAATATATATTTGAGTATGAGTTTTTGTCGGTTTTCATATATAAAAAATCTAAGTAAATATTAAATATATTTTGTTATTATTATAATATATTATATAATTATAATACGTAAAAAATCTATTTTATATATTTAATGTATATTTTTTTGCCGAGAATATATTTGTAGTGTTAAAAATATATTTTTATATATATTTTTGAAATATAATTTTGTCCCTGTGGGATGCATTTTTTAAATTACAATTTATCGTAGTAAACGTTTTAAATTTAAATTTTCTGAATGAAATGTTATTTAAAGAAAAGTGTAAATACACAACATGTTTAGAATACGAAAGAAGTACAAATGATAAAAATGTCATAAAAATTGTTTTCAGCTACATGTTGAAAATTAAAAATAAAGGCATTACAAATAGATTCACGTGCATAAAAGGATTCTCTAGTTGAATTTCACTTGAATATATACATATGCGAGATAATCACACACACGTAGAATAATATCTGAACGCGTGCGCAAAAGCTTTATTTTTTGTCCGTGACGACCGTGCGCTCGCTTGTTTATCTGATATTTCCGCCTTTTAATTACCGCACTATATTAGACAGTATTCAGACGAAATATTCCGTTGGAAGACTTTAAAGAAGCGTATCGCGGATTTGCATAAACGTTAAAGTGGCTTTCAGTAATTTTCAACTAACTAACTAACTAACAAATAAAGCAAAAAAAGCCTCTTTACCAAAAAGCTGTATAAAAACAGCAGCAACAACAACAAAGCTAAATTCTAGATTTAAAACAAAAATTATCCATTCAATCTGTAATTTTCATTAATAATTCCTCCTTTCCAAACGTGTTTAAAGAATATTTTTAACTTATTTTTATAAACCCATATAAATATCTATATTTTGTTCAAAAGAGCAGTGCAGAAAAAACTGCGAACGAACATTTCTCTATAATCCAGTCGAGACATACTTTAATTTCTTCTATTAATTATAACAGTTGCGAACAAAAGAGGAAAGCGAGAAGAAAAAAAAAGGTAAATGAAGCAAAAAAAAAAAGAACAAAAGCCTTTGTCGAGTTTACTGTGATTAGTAGTTAGCGCTTTATAAAATGTATTTCTTTATTTGTGTTATTCACAGTGACACACATTTATCTGCATCGACTTTGCGTGTTTCCTCGTCAAAGATGGGAAACAGCATAAAACGCAATGGTGCCCAAAAAAGACTTCTTATTCTCGCAAAGTCTGTCTATGCGAATCCCCTTTTCCATAACTAAGGGTCGAGTGTTTGTCAAATCTATATAGTTACGTCGACATACCCATCGGAGCATAAAATCGTATCGGAAATAAAAAGCAAGTTATATAAAAAGAAAGACAAAAAAAAGAAAGAAAGAAAAAAAAAGGGAAAACAGAAAATAAAGGGATGGGGTTGGAAGTAAAAGTAGATAGAGAAAGAAAGAAAGAGTTATTGAGTTAAGAAAGAATAAGTTGGTTATAATATCGTAAATAGGCGGACTAAATATAGATCAAATGGTCTAAGTTAGAGGCAGTAGGTGGAAAGGCAAAGGCGCATTTATTCTCATTTACATGATCAGAAAGGCGCGCACCTGCGGGCCAGAAAGCAACTAAGGAACCGCGTTAATATCTGCTTCTCGTTATGGTGGCGAAGCAGCTGCCGCAAAACGTGTCCCTCCCCTTTGCTCCCCTCTCAAAAACCACGTTCCATTGGCCCCCTTTGTCCCTGGCGCTGCCGCGTGCTTCGCCACACGCAACCTGCGCCCCACTCCTTATTATTTTTTTCATTTTTTGTTCGTCTTATTTTTTTGCCATCCTCACGTGCACCTGGCGTTTCGTTTCGTCGTCTGCTCGGACTCATTTATGAAGAGCATTGCCTCCTTAATGGAGTCGCCTTTTTTACCGCACAAAATAACGTACGCTCATCGCCTATCAAGTTTCGGCATTCTTGAACTATCTGCCTGCAAAATTGCTCGGCTTATGGCCTATATGTATATATAAATATATATGTGTAATACATGCTCGCTTCATTGGCCTTTAGCATGACTTCTTTGAGCGCGTCAAATGGAAAATGCTCCGCTTCGTATGGTAATTTGATGATCGGCCCAGTGGTCAGTTTGCCCATTAAATTTACAACATTCCATTCAATAACATGCGGGTGTAAAATTTTTTCAATATAACCAGTCGCTGTAAAAAAGAAACAGAGAATACATTAGTTTGGCACTGAGTATACAAAAGTTCGACAGAGTTTCATTTTTAACGTTCCACGTGAATTTGATTTTTAAAACAAAAAAGAGATAAATTTGGATGGAATATGAACTTTCAAAACTTAAACTCAAACTTCATAAACGTGTCTATTCAACTTAAACGAAATGCAACTTTTATGAAATATCCATCATTGTTATTGAATAAATTATTAAATTATACATAAGTTTAAAAATTAAATCTCAGCAAAATAAGAAAAAAAAGTTTATTATGATAATTGTATATGATTATATTATACAAATAGTATTCAACAATATTATATAATTATATAAAAATTATTATAAAAATTGTAATGAAACAAAACGTGTAAGATAATCCAGTGTGTTTGGGTAACCCGATAAAATTCATTTGCTTTTTCATTTCACATTTGGCTTTGAATTATTAAGTGCGAAAACACCTCATGTGTTTTCATTTCATATATGAATTACATACATATAAAACATGAATTATTAATACGGGAATTAACAAATGCATAATATATTTCATTATATAAGTAACTGCATTTTTTGTTATTGAAAACAAATTGTTAAAATTTAAATGAATATTACGACACTTTAATTGACTTTAAAGAAACATTAAATAAATAACGTTTTTATATCATAACTGCAAAATGAAATAATTCGTGAAAAACAGTGAACGAACAATTAAATAATGTATTATAACTTTCACACAAAAATTTGTTCAATTCATTTCTATTCTTTTCTATTATTCGTTTGAGTTTCGAAAACACACTTGAATTTCAAAATAACAAAAATGCTTTTAAATAATTGTAAAGGCTTCACTTTTTATTGTATCGAATAAATTCTGACTTTCATTGTTCATTTCATTAAACGTTCCCTAGTGTTATAAAAGTATAATTGCTACGAATATTCAAAGCTAAGTAGAAAAGTGTTTTCAACGAGAAATATGATAAGCATAATCAGAAGAAAAAAAAAGAAACACAAATAGAAAATACGCAGAATGTGAAAATCATTTTCAAGATGTTCATTTATTGCATAATTTTGTACGGAAAATAAAATGAATGAAACATTTAATAGATTAGTATAATTCACGCTAAGGTGTTTCGTATTTCTAATCGCACTTGTTTGAAGAGAGCAAATTTAGTGCGAGTGTTAATAACTTTCTACATGTAACAGGATCCTATTGATTTTTACGCGCACAGTTTGCATCTACAGTTTATTTTAGTTTATTATTATGCATTGTAATCTGGCTCGTAGATGATGAAAAGACGTAATTTGTTTTACGTTGTATATAAACTTCAACACTTTAGTTCGTAATTTTTTTTTAATTTTATCCCATAAAATATCTACGATAAATAAATTTATGCACACATTCATTAACAACTGTGATGCTACAAACAACTTTTTTGACAGCTAATATTCCATATTAATTCTGAATCATCTATTTTTCAATCGATAATATTTTTTTCATTCATGTACCAGAATACTCATCCCAATATTTATCAAAAATAATGTTGTTTAAAACTTTATAATATCGATACTTTTATTTTAAAAAAAAGACAATTTTTAATCGATATTTTCTGTTCGATTTTTTAAAAATATTGATATTTTTTGTCAGAAATCGATTTTTTTCATATATATAATATAATAATATATTATATAATATAATTTAATATAATATAACATAAATTTATTTATTTATCTAAAAGAAAGAAACTGAAAATGAGATGCAGTTTATTTAATAATTAATAAGCAAGAATAATAATTTGATTAAATATTAATTTTCAAATATGTATTTATATGTATTTATATGTCTATTCGATTGTTTAAATATCGATACTTCATTTTTCGTTATTATCTCAAATCGAATATTAAATAAAAAAAAACTTCGCATACCAAATGCAAATTGACTTACGCGTAAAATTAAGTAAATGCAAATTCGTTTGATATATTTACAGTGAAATCCCGCATATTTACACCCGTTCTTTTTACTGTTTGTGTTCTCACATTCTCGACAATAGCAACCAAGTTGCGGAAATAAGCAATAAAATTACTATTTTCACTAATCCGGCTACTTTCACAATGAGAGCCCAATTTAAAAACATGAAGCTTTTCTGTCTTTCTCGCTTTTTTGTCCAAACCCATTCCAATGTCAAAAGCCTCTCGTAGTTGTTCAGTGACATAACAAGCGTTTCGTGTTGGAAGATATATATATCTATATATATATATATATATATATATATAAGAACGGTCACGTACCTGTTGTACGTTTATACGAGTGAGGCAAAAGAGACGCACGATGAATCTAATAAAATGCATTCACCTTAAATGAAATCACGAAAATAAACTTACATAGTCATAGTAACAGTAACTGCAAAGGGGAGAAATCTGTCGTTGTATATCAGTACATTGATGTAACTATTGATATTCATCAGCTATATTCATTCGCTATTTGATATTTGATCATTTCATGTTGAATTATTCTTTTGTCAATATACACAATGAACTGTCAATTGAAGCTACTGATCAAAATTGATTAATTGACTTGGACGTGGACAGAATATGCATTTTGTATATAAGTTTTTATTCATTTCTTTAATTGTAAAATACAATTTTAAAGATACATTTTTGCAATCTTTTGTTTTTTTATATTCAACAATTATTTTCTGCAAAATGTATTTATTATATAGTGTCAGAGTTGTTGGAATTATTGGTAAAAGGGACATTTTTCTGGAAAATAAAATGTACAGAAAATAACAATTTCGGTAGTGTTATTTTTAAACAAATCGAAACCATTGAATTTCAATTAATGAATTGTACTCTAATTAAAATTGCAAAAGGTTAAAATTAAATATGTCAATGAAAATTATGAAAATGCATATATAGATTAAATTCTTATTCATTTGTCAGAGCGATTTATATGAAATATTAGTTTTATATGACGCACTAATTAAAAAAAGGAAATAAATAATAAAAATAATTATATGAAGCACAATAAATTAAAAATATAGCAATTACAAATGTATTGATAGTAATTAAAAAATATCCAAATCTTATATAAATACATTATATTTTCCGGGAAAATGTTGTTCATTCAATTATTGAAATACTTAATTTCAATATGAAAATACCAAATGTTTAAATATATAACGAATTCAGTTATATTATTGCCAATTAAAATGATTGCAAAAATAATTAGTAAAATGATCATTTTTAATTAAAAGCTGAACAATGTTTGAATAAAAGTTGATTTCTTGTTTGCAGCTGAGTACAGTGCAAATGGAGCTAAAAAGCGCCAAGTATGAGCCAGATCTGGAGCACAAGCATTCTCGGAACGAGGTTCAAGAACAACCAAGTTACAAGGCGAGTGAACACCATCACACCCGGCACAGCAGCTCGCGTACGATGCTCCGTCGAGTGGACGAACGACTGACCAGTCTCGAGCGCAAGATTGCCATAGTGGCTCGTAAACGATCGTTGATCGAGAAGCGAGTAGTTTTCGAGGACCAAAAATTTCTCGAAAGTCGCATCAGCGAACTCGAAACTCAGGAGAAGGACTTAACCCGAAAGCTGTACAATGTGAGTCACGATGTTGCAAACATGCGACAACTCGAGGAAACGATTATTCATTTATTTGAGTCGAATCAAAAATTGGATACGAAAATCGAAGCCGTTCAATCGGAGTCAAAACGTGAATTTTCAAGAGTCGATGTAAATGCAGCAAGAAAGAACGCGGAACTGTCGTTGACAAGAGAGGAGTTAGGGAACTTGAAGAAGGCGGTTCAAGCTTTGAGCGTAAGTGCGTCAAAGTTGCAGGAAAAGAGCGATCAGCAGCAAGATTCATTGGCGAGACTAAATACAACGATCCAGAAGATGGACTTTGGTAGATCTATCGATAAGGTAATGAACATGACGAAGGAGTTGGAACACGTGGAGGATCAGTATCGGTCAATGGTGGACGCGTTGCCAGGCAATTGCGAGCAGCGAGATGGTCTGACGTTGCTTGCACCTGGTCCAGGTGCGCCGCTGCTGGCATCCTGTCGCAAGGGTTGGATCGTCGTTGGTCGACGGACAGATGGTACCGTTGACTTTGACAGAAGTTGGAACGAGTATGCGACAGGTTTTGGCTCGCCGATGAACGAATTTTGGGCTGGAAATGAGGCATTGCATAAGCTTACTCGGGATAATTGCACGAGATTGAAAGTCGAGATGACGGACATTTATGGGACTTATTACGTGGCGAATTATGAGCAGATTTACGTGGGTTCGGAGGAAAGTGGGTATAAGCTTCATGTGTCGGGATTTTCTGGTAATGCGTCTGATGCATTGTCGTATCAGAATAACATGGCCTTCAGCGCAAAAGATAGGGACATGGACATTAGTCCGACTAATTGTGCGGATAATTATCATGGCGGATGGTGGTTTAGTCATTGTCAACATGCTAATCTCAACGGCAAATACTCGCTGGGATTGGCTTGGTACCAATCCGATAGGAACGAATGGATTGCCGTTATGACTAGCGAAATTGCTGTTCAAAAGCGCGAAAACTGCGGGACTTAGATATTATTTTTCATTCATTCAGTTGATAATCTTTTCAACTAAATAGTCAAATGATATAGATCAAAAGAATCAAATTTTGTCTTTCTGTTTTGCATTTTCTGTAAATCACTTGTTTTTAAATGATATTTGAATATGAACAATATGAAATTCATATTGAATAATATCAAAAACAACAATTATTAAATAGCACAATTGTGCCAAAGGAATGTAATTGTATAATACTGAGATAGAAAAATAGATAATGTCTATTAATAATGTTTAAATTTCAAATTTTTAACAAATTTAAAAAAATTATACAAATGCACTATTCAAGACATTTTTCTATCTCACATCAAATAGACGAGTCCTCGCAAAACCAAAAATTAAGTAACACAAAATATGTGTTACTATAAACAATAAACAAAATGTTGTAATACATTTTGATTCTTATGACACATATATATTAATTTGAATATTATGACACATCACTCTTAGCTTATTAGTACAAATTTTATGCTTTGAAATCTATTATTATAAATATGATTTTATTTATAATTTAATAATAATAATGTCCTATATTCTTGATAAATATTTATTCACTAAAATGGTCCAGTAAAGTGAATTTATTAAATGTTTCTCTGCATTAACCGTTCAATCAATATTATTAATCTTTCATTGGTACATACACAGTAATATACATTAATTATAATATTTTAATAACTTCACATATTTTTTCTTTAACTACTAAAAATAATTGTATTACTTCATGTTATTATTATTTATCGATTTCATTATAGAGAAATATAAATATCAAACACAGTGACATCGTTGCTCACACTTAAACCAATGAAGGGTTAAAATTGATTACAACATGTATTTTTTAATTATTACATTATACTAATTAAATGTCAGAAGAATATTTAAATCTGGACAATATGTAAATTAAATGAAGTAAAAATTAGTGGGATGTAACTATTTAAAATTGTATCAAATAAATTTGACAAAAAATATGAAGAATAATGTATAATGCATTAAAGAATGCATATAATGTTCTACCAAAGAATTATAGAAATAATATATACAATTAATGTATATGTAAATAGTATGTACATTACTTGTTTCGCACATTTATATAATTAAGACTATTGTAACTAGAAATACGTTCGACATTTGCATTAGTCATGCAGAATTTTACATGTAAAAATTTTGTACGTGTAGTTTACTTTGATGAAAATAATACTATAATGTCTCGTAAATAAATATATGTTATTTTTAATATAACGCGATTTTGTATTACACGACACTAAATCTTTCATGATAAGTCAATAAATTATTGTACATTTTTTATTTACAATATATATTGTATTTAATAATAAATGTATGAATGTAAATACAAATAAATAATCGATCGAATAAAATGTCATTTTTTTCTTAATCTCAAACCAATACTTTATTTAGCTCTAATATTAGTGTGAAACTGTATATATTTTTTAATGGAATTTATAATCATACAATTTATTTTATATAAGAATATAAATTTTGATTTTAATTATATTTATTGGTGCTTGTCGTGAAATACAATTTTTTGTTAATAAAAAATGTATTACTTTTTCGATGTGATGTCTGATATATTTCCCTCTCTGAGTATATTTTTAACTTATGGTTTTCAAATACTCGATCTGACGCAAGTATTTGATATACTTTTAGTCGGAAAACACGTGTTGCAAACTTTGTACTTAAATATAGTTTTAAGTTTATGTATCGCTTAAGTTATTATCCAGAAATATGCAAAAAATATTTACTGGAAGAATAAATATGTTTAGATGAAATTATTTATTTAAAAATTCAATAATTAAAATAATTCAATAATAATAATAACAATAAAATTAAATTATTCAAATTAATCATTTATTAAAACATTTACTTGAAATCTTTATTGATATGCATTATTTTTTTATTATAAAAATAGTATTTTT
>JABFPJ010005811.1:0-11720 GCA_022817425.1 Gryon sp. ZL-2020
GCGTATAGAGTTGCCGTTCTGCCACTGTGGGGTAACCAGTGCTCCACAGAAGCATAGACGTTTTACGAAACACAGGAGGCGCAGTTCACTCATACTTTTGCAGAACCGTTGACTGTTAAAGCACAACAGCTTTGCCAAACTGTTTTCTGTGTTAATTTGGTTGCTTATTTACATACATGTTTTTTTGTTATTTCCATTTGAGCAACTCAATAGATTTTTGAATTAAAAAAGATAATTGTATATTCACTTAACTGCCATGACCCTTCTTTAACAAATATCTTGATTTTTATTAAAAAAATGCAAAAATTGTCCTTTATGGAAATTTTTGATACGTTTTTTTGAATAATTATTAAATTTTTATCGCATTAATAGTAATTGGAATTCGTTTGGCATGTGAACTTTAATATTACGTTTATTGTAATTGGTTCTTATAAAGTAAAAAAGACTAGACTTAGATTTGTAAAATGTACATCGTTTTTTTTAATTTCATAATGATTTTACATTAAAGTTGACGTTAGCGTTAATATGTAATGCGTTATAAATTGTTTTTAATCAATGAAAATGGCAAGAGTTTCATTCTGTGCGATATTTAACTAAGTAATACTTCAAAAATTGATACCAGTTATTATAAATATGTTATATGTTAACATAATATTAATTAAATTTATGTCACGTAGTTTATTATAATTTTGTAAGGTATTTATAAATTTAAAAATTAAGACATGTTAACAATTCAAGGTATGAGCAATTTCACGCTGTTCCAGCATTGCAAATTCAGCAACTGTGTCTTGCACGGAATACACACGGAATAGGTGGGAAATCGAAACTCACACTTTCCATTATATAACTTTGCACCAACTTTTATTCAATTCTTTTTATAATGAAATTTTCTTTGTATTTTTTACAATTCACAGACTCAGTGGCTAATTGTTGAATATTGGGCCACCACGGGCGTCTGTAAGTTTACACGATTAAATACAGTTTATCAAACTCAGGACGGCAAACTGATTTACACAATTGCGTATTTTGAAGCTCTTTTTCGACCGTTCGAGGGAACGTTCCCTCGAACGAATCCCACGTTCGACCGTGGGATTTGCGAGTTACTTTGTGGGAAAAAGTATAAAAACCCCTATGTCGCCAGCAGTTTTATAACTTCTCTCCCACTCAGCATAAAATCAATCACCAGATTCCACATAGACATCGCCGATACTTAAATAGAATGATCAGTCGTTCGATGATTGTAACAATCGGCCTAAACTTGGACCATCGTCGAAAAGACCGTCAAATGTCAGTGGGTATTTAATTAAATCAAAGCTGTTTCGACAAAGAAAACAGCAATGGTTTATTAGACCTTAGACAACTGTTGGGCCAAAACTGTGCCGACGATGTGGACCAATGATCGATAGAAAATCTACCGACAGCAGTTAGATCAACTGTTATAACCCTGACCCGGATTCCTTTTTAGTGGATTGGTAATCCACTGTTTGATGCGTTAAAACAATCGTTGGTATTAGGTTGGCACGGTACTGTATCGTACGTAGTCTAAGCAGATGGTGAACTACTAATTTCGGTATTTTAACGACTGTCGCGTCAACACTGTGACAAGCTTGACCCACACATACCTTCCAATATTGGTAAACCACTGTATGTTATATAAAAACAACCGTTGGTACTAATTTGGCACGATGCTGTACCGTACGCGGTATTAACAACTGGGAAACTAATAATATCTATATTTGGACGACTGTTATTTTAATGTTGTGACAAACCTGGTTAATGCGTATCTTCAAATATCGATCAACTACTGTTTATTGTATCAAAACAACCGTTGGATCAATGTTCGCACCGTATATAAGTATAAAGATCTGTAAATAATTCAATAAGTTTAAAAGATTAGCTTAATATAATTTCTTATTTAGATATTATTATCAACACTCATCTCTTTCATAAAACAGCAATTATTTACATAAATACAAGTAGAGCAACGCCAATAATTCAATATAAACTGTTGAAAACGCATACAAAATCGAAGTAATGAAGTGAACAACTACTTTGCGATCGTTCACTGTAGTTAAAATACATTTTGCGTGTACATCGGTTATATTGTATGTCCAATTGTATCGGCTGATTTGATTTATATACATAATTCCAACATACTTAGAAGATATTGGATACTCAAAAATATTTTCAGTAAGTAATACTTTTCGACATTCCAGGATTATTTCATCAGATTCAACCTTATCTATTGATGTCACAAAAATTTTATATTACATTTTTAAATAAAAATGTCCCCATTCTTCATTAATACAATATTGTTCGACTTGTTTGGTTTTATGGTAATTGAATTCAATTTAACGGATGACCAAATTACTTTATCTAATTCTATGTCCTTTGCACGTGTTATAGTTGGAATATCGTTACGTGTTTTGATTTTATGTATTAAATGAAAATGATTTTGCACTGATGTAACATTTTTTTGCATTGTGTAAAGACGTCTTACTACTTGAGCTACTGGTCTATTTAATTCTGGTCTATAATATTGTTTGACACAGAATCTTCTGCGTAATACGTCGGCATTAGTTTTCAAAAGTTTGTAAAAGTTCATTTGCATATGCTGCATCTTTAACGGCAAGATCTTTACTGCATAAAATTTGTACGCCTAAAAATAAGAGCATAAAATACTGATACTCATCAAGTGACAGAATAAAATCAAACATCAAACCACTAACATAAAGTAACATAATTCGAAATTGCATAACTTTCATAATAGTAATCATATTAATTTCATATTAGCAATCAGAAAGATCTTTTTTTTAATTCCAAAGGAATGTACAAAAGAAAATACATCTAGTTGTCTTTATAAAAAATCTCCATTTTGTTCTCCAATTCTATGACGAGTGTTACCATTTACAAAAATTTCTAAAAAATACTTCATGACTCCACCGAGAAGATGCATTGCGTTTAATATAACTTTCTTGAAAATATCCATCTCAATGATATGTATCAGAGGTGACTCTTTGCACAGCAGATGGTGCTGTGGTTGCGATTTTGATTCGTACGATTACTTAGTGCGCTCATCACACTCAATATTACTATACACTCTCTTACAAGATTTCTTTCTATTACTATCAATAGTCGAATTCATCCCCGCTATTTCACATCCTTTATAAAAAAGTAATAAGCTCCTGGACTTTTATAACGTTTTATATATGCTGGCGCTAAGGTGTCACAAGCGAATGCTTGCAGCTCAAATTGTAAATGCACGTTTAGGATATCAATACTTTGGACAGTTAATACGTTCAGTTCTTGTACTAAATTATTCAAATACTCTGTTACTGAAGACGGCTTCGAATCTCCGTAATATAGTGCAATTAAAATGGTCTTGAGTCGTAATTCGGGTGAAACAATGAACCCGTTATAGGCCACATATCATTTTTTGTTTTATTGTATACATTGGCACCATCTATGCCTATCAATACAGAAATCTTTGATAAATAAACGTAGTGTCCATTGTTTTGTTTTTTTACTTTTCATTGGCTTTATATTTTTTTCAGCTTAATAAATTGCGAATAAGGTTTTACTACTTTTCAGCAAATTGTTAAGTTGACACTGTAATGTTTCTCAAAATTTAAACACTAACTTTAGTACTTATATCTCCATTTGTTAATTCGTTCATTATATCGTTTCTATCGAAAAATTTAATTTTATGTTAGAATTCGATGAAGATTCATCGTGGTCAGTAAAACGAAAGTCCGATGTTTCATACCCTGTCATATTATTTGATTCAGTTATAAATATATTATCATCGCTGGATTCAATAGATAAACTGTCAGTCGGTATCACATCAGATGCTGTTGATATAATATGAATACCTACAAAATTATATATTATAAGATAATAGTGACTTAGAATAATTTCAAATATTATAAATGCAAATTTTAACTAATAAATAACATTTCAGTCCTTCTTAACATATATAAGAAACATTACAAGACAATATAATCAATAACTCCAGATTATATTACATATGTTTAATACATTAATTTTTGTTCTTTGAGTATAATTTTCTAAGCCTTTGTTTATATATGCAAAAGCAGATTTGAAATCATCATAGATAGAAACTGAAAAATATGCTAGAAGTATTTCATCTAATTACTGAGTGCTTACTTTTTAAAAACTCACTGACATCTATTTTATCATTTTCACATAAACTAAAGTCATCATTAGATAAAGTAGAATAATCCAAAAGATTTTTTATTGCTCGATATTTACAAACTAACCCTTTACTTGCTATGTCTTTTTTCAAATAGAAGTACCTGAAAATAAGTCTCATGATCATTTATTTATAGAAAAATAAATCATTTTACGAAATTTAAATAATTTAATATGTATAATTGGATAAATGTGTAAATTTAACTTTTTATAAAAATAATAAATAAAAATTCATCACTCACTTTTTCAATAAACATAAAAATAATTAAATAATTAATAGGAGAGCTCTTATAAATTCTAATTTTATGTATTTTTTTTGGTAGTAGATAATACGTTTTATTTATTAATTAATAATAAAACATTACATTAAAATTATACGAATAAACTGTTTTGTGGCGTATACAATTCCTAACCAAGTTCAGTATTTTTAAAATATGAGTTTAGTCACAGTCAGGGGAGTGACACGAACCATATAAATGTGTAACACAGAATGGCACCGGAAATTATCAGAAAAACTTACCGATAGATAGCGCTGGCGACACCTAGTCTATCATGAAATATGATAGCATAACCTCAATGTGTCTAAAGAATTTTATGTTGTAAATTGTATTGTTAATTTAAATTTTAAATGAAATAATAAAATAAAAATAATTTGTATTTAAATTTTGATATAAAAACATTTTTTTTACTTAAATTGTTATGTCTCCTTAAAAAGTAATAATAAACAGTTTTTTTGCAAAATTTTAAAATGTTAATTACTTCACTAAAAATATTTCCATCTGGTCCTTATATTATATACATTTTTACATGACTATGACATTTTGAGGTTATATGTCACAGTTGTATGTATGACTAGGTATTCACAACGCTATCTGTCGGTCGATAATTTTAGGTGCCACAAAAGTGGTTTTCCTGTAACCCCCCCTGATCATAGTTATAATGGACACGTGTTTCAGCGCATTCAACAAATATTATTAATTTGTAATAATAAAAGACAGACAATAATGATGAATACGTCAAAGATTAAATAATGAATATACGTCAATTAACTATATAATATTCGATCTTGATTTTATTTAGAATGAGTAAGTACATTAGGCATTTTACGCGCTCAAAATGCTACGTAATTTCCCCGTCTCTTCTATTGGGATATTCGGTGATTTGATTAATTTGTTTATTTCATTAGTTGAGTTAAATTATATATTTACAATGTTTTATTGTTTAATTTTGTTACGTTTTGATTGATTCGTTTTGTCTACTTACTATGAGTAATATGTGTTTTTGTTGTTGTTTAGTTACTTAGTTTATTCAAATGTTCTGCTTGCTTACTTATTCTGGTAAGCAAATTTAATTTTGATAATTATGTTTTTCGTTTTATCAATTTATTTTCTTAGTTAATAAATTTTCTCTTTTATAAGTTAACGTATGACAGTTCATTTTATTAATCATTATGTTATGTTTAAAAGTTTTGGTAATTCTGGCTTAATTTGTAGTAATTATGTTTATTTTAAAGATAACACTTATTTTGATTAATTTCTTAAATTATTTAATTTATTTATATCGTTTAGTTAGACAATTTATGTGTTAGATAGTAAGGAAAATTATGTTGACAAATTCTAATAGTTTTCTTATTCAATTCATTTGATCAATTAATGTGTTCTTTTTTTCTGTATTAGCTAGTATAACTTATTAAACTTTTATTTTAAAGTTTTATATATAAGATTTTATTTCGAAGTTTTATATATAAGTTTTTTTATTGAGTTTATTTATATTATTAGGTAATATTCTAATTACGTTTTTTCATAGTTATACTAAGTAATTTTTTTAATGATATCAATAAAAAAAGTAGTGTTTGATAGTATAATATCCCAAATGAAAAAGTAGAAAATAAACCTTGTCACATTTGTAAACGTTGCAAACTGCCAACGATCGTAGTCGGTGTTGTCCCAATGCGAAAGCAAACGTCGGCGAATTGTTGGCACATGATCACCCCAGTGTACAACGTTTATTAATAAATTAAATATTCATTACCAGTAGTAATGCATTGGACGATGAATAGTACAACGTACTTTCAATATATGCAATATTTAGTGATTAATATTACGCTTGCCAATTATAACATTCGGGAAAAACTTGGTCTAATATTGGTAGACGACATTCGATATTTATCTTGTTCGAATTTTTTGCTCGACAGTCAGTAAATCATTTATCAGTGACTGTGCTATTCAAAATATTTTACGACATAAAAACTCATTGAAGTTGTTAGATATATTTTATTAGACCACAGATAATACAGTTTGAACGTCATAAAATTACATTATACCAAACATAAAAAAACATAAAAAATAAATTCATAAATATTGATTGCAGTCCAATGACTGGCATAAGCTCGGGCCGAAAAAGGCTTTAATAGTAGACTGTTGTTTAGTGACTTAAATTTAATATTTCAAATTATAAAATAGTCAACAGACACGGAAGTTTCTCTGGCCAAGTACGAAAAAAACTTGTTTTTCGTGCCGCCAAGACTACCGTATCTCTTTACAGAAACAAACAAATCCCGGTTCTTCACATTAAAATAAAGTAATAAAAACTTAAAAGTTTGTTGTTTATTTTGTGTCATTGTATTGCCCCCATCAAATAAATGAGAAAAAAAACAAGGCTATCAGTTATTTTGCAGCTTATTTATACCAATACGGTTATTATATAATAGTACAGTGTATTTATGAGCCTGTTATAGTGTAATTATGGCCGCTTCATTACAAACTACCACCTCATAAGGCCAAAACTAGGCCCAAACAGGCTTTGTAAGAATTTCAAAAATAATATTTTCAAAGACGTCATAGTCCAGTGGATAGAGTACGAGCCCAGTAACCTGACGGGAGTTAAATTCCTAAAACCGGCCGATTTTTTAAAAGCGAAACAATTTCATAAAGTGACAAGTTTTTATCAAAATAATACAATTGGGGATAACACACAAATCATAAAATAAAAAAAAATAATTACAAGAAATTATTATATACCTATTATTAGATACTTATGGGAAGCTTATGGGAACGTTATGGAAAGCATATGGAATACTTATGGGATACTTATGGTGTGCTTCTGGGATGCTTATAGGATGCTTATGAGAAGCTTATGGCATGTTTATGGGATACTTATGAGAAACTGATGGGATATTTATGGGTTGCTTATTGGATATTTACGAGATACTTATAAACTGCTTATGGTAGCGTTATGGAAAGCTCATGGGAAGATTATGGGTTGTTTATGGAATGCTTATGGGATGCTTATATGATGCTTATGGAATGCCTCAAGAAAGCTTACTTATGCACACAGAAAATTATTCTTTCAAAATTTACTATACTAGATAGTAAAGAAGGGATAAAATTTGTCTTATGTAATGTTTATAGTATTAAAGAGAACAAAATATCAGAGTTTTTTGAATTCTTACAATATGGTATTTCAGTATATCTAATAAGGTATTGTCCAAATTTAAATAATATTGATACTTTGATCTCTTTAATACTGTAAACATTATATAAAACAAATTGTATCCCTTCTTAACTATCTGGTATAGTAATTTTAAAAAAAATAATTTTCTGTGTGTGAGATACCTATAGGATGCTGATGGGATGCTTATGGGAATGTTATAGAAATCTTATGGAGAGCTTATGGGATACTGATGAGATACTTATGGCCTGCTCATGGTATGCTTATTAGGTGCATATGGGATGCGTATGGGATGTTTATGGGTAACTTATAGGAAGGTAATGGGAAGCTTATGTGAAGCTTATGGGGAGATTATGGGAACCTAACGGTACGATGGTGGAATCTAATGTGCTTAGGAACAATGTATTGATAGTTGTTGGAATTCATATTTGACCTTAATGTAACTGAATAATAAATATATCATTCGTTCATGAGTTAATAAGAAAATAAACTAATATAAAACCAAAAATTCAGATAAACTGAAAAGTAAAGGCCAAGTACAAATTAAGAAGCAATGATATATAAAACATATTTAACTTTCTGCATTCAAGAAATTAATCTAAAGTAACATCTAATTTTAATTCAAACTTTATTTCATTAAAATTGGAAAATATATTTTAAAATTTAAAATACAACATAATAATATAATGAAACATAAACGAATATGGATCGCGCCATATATATAGTTTTTTATTTTTCATCGAAACTAACGAAACTGTCGGAAGTAATGAAACTAAGAAGAACGTATAACAAAACTAGCAAGATTATTAATTTTAACAAAACTAACAAAACCAACAACAACTAATTTTTGCATGTTGTTTTGTTTTGTCACTTAATATTATTTATTACTTATTTTTGTTAGGCTTTAGTTTATTGGTCAACTTCGGCACTTACATAATCTCGCATCTCTTAGTCAATTAATGTATTTAATCATGTTTGTTAATAAATTAGATTTTATTGTAGATTTACTCCTCTAATTGATGATTTTTCCAGTAAAATTTGCAAATGTACTTGACCATATTTATTGATATCAGTACCTTATATTGAGACAAATTTTAGTTGTTGATATCATTATGTTTTTCAGTATTTTAAATTTTAAAATTTATTTTCCAATTTTAATGAAATAAAGTTTGAATTAAAATTAGATGTTACTTTAGATTAATTTCTTGAATGCAGAAAGTTAAATATGTTTTATATGTTTTCGTTATCACAACGAAACATTTTTTTGTGTGAAGTCATAGGCAGACTGTAAGAGTAATAGGAGGGGTTCATAGGGCGTCCATAGGGAGCCCATAGAGGGTTCATAAGAGTATACATACGAGATATATTTTTGGTGAATCTAGGGATTTAGTCAGGACTCATACACGATCATAGGGAAGGGATCATAGCGTTTCGCCCGGGCGAAGCTGGGAATTCAGCTAGTTGTATAAAAATACAAAAATTTTAATTGAACATTGTATCATGTTATTTAATATTTTATTATTTTAATATTAACATAATTAATATTTTTCATATTAGAAACTAAAGAATATAATATATTTATCTGTTTATAGAATATGATATTTTATCTTTATTTTTATCCTTGTTTTAATCTTTATTTTTAATAACAGAGATTCTTAAGGACTTGCCGATCAGATATCACTCGTGGTCACAAGGCGCCTATTAAAATCTTACTCCTTTGCGGAGTCTGGCGACCGTCCAGCTCCAACACTATAAACTTAAACTAATTGACTATCCTACTGTCGTACCAATCTATTAACATTTATATAAACCTGTTCAAAATGGCTCTCTTCTCTGATTTTTTCAATTGTCACCTACCTGCAAGTTTCTTTTATGATTTATGTTGCTGCTGTAAAAAAAGACACCATATTCGTATATTTAACCCTAGAATTATTATTTCTGACAAAAATAAAGTTGCTTTTCTTATAAAAGAAGACAATGACATTGAACTATTAATAAAAATATAGAATTAAATGTCATTTTTATATAAAACTTTCTGTAAAAGCGACAATTTACATACTAAAAAATACTATATCTTTTTCTATTTTTGTTTAAAAAATTTAATTCATATTATAAATTCCAAATGTTTCATTATGAACATTTTCAAAAATGAATATATATAGTATGGAAGTCACGCCGTCACAGTTTCACATTGGCAGGCTATACTAAATTATTGATAGACTTTTAAGTGCAGAAAGAAAAAGGAGGATTCAAAGTAGTGGAAAGATGCATTAACGTTGTTCATAGTCTTTGATAGTTGAAAATGGCAATCGTCGCTTAAACTCAACAACATCGCTTACTTTTTTATAATAGATGAACGTTTTAAACTCATTGATACAATCGTTTTCTTTTCATCAAACTTTCATTGTAAAAATGTAATTACATTTCGATTGATTTTCAATAAAAGAAAATAACTTTTTCAAAGTTTCCCAAGAAACGTTCTGAATCGAAAGATGATTTTGTTCTATGCATAACCATTATCTATATTATAAAGAATAAAATTCTATAATGCCTTTAACGTTAATTATTAGTTAACGGATTTTTAAATCATCATTATAAATCTAATTTAACTTTAAATTTAAGTTTTAGGTTTAGAACGTAACGAGTTTGTGAACCTAATTTTAGCAAAAGTAAGATTACATTAGATGTGTGAATATGTGAAGCTCTATAGACATTACTAAACAATATATGAGCTAAGTCTCCACAAGGCTTAAGACAAGAATTGAATTTCTATTAACTTCATAATTAACAATTTAACGTAATAATAATTTAAAATCAAAGATCCTGACAATATTGATTTTTATAAATATATATATAACTTTATATACTAAATATGCTCTTTGAAATCCGTTTTATTGGATCATGTATTTGTGGTTGATAGAATATATGGTGAGTGTAAATGAACGAATTTAGTAGTGTGTCAAATATCGTGAGTTGGTACTAATTTAGAATTAAGTTTAAAGTACTACATTTTGTGTTATTGTAGTATTACCGAGAATATATTAATTAACAAATTGTTATTACCGTGCGTTAATATACTCTGGCAATATTTTGATAAATAAAATTAGCAGTGCATTTGTAAATTTCCAGTCAAGTATACACATACTCAAATGTTGGAGCAATGCAAAATAAAAGAAATTAATAAAGTATAATTTTTTTAATTTATCTTATAAGGTAATGTCGTCTGATCAGACTCATATCAATGCCTTGCGTTTCATCCACATTACATCTCTATCGATTTTTACAAGGGTATCTCGAAATCTTATTATTAATAAAATATTATGTTATATAATATTATTATTCTCAATTGGGTAAATCATTTGAAGCGAAGTCTTATAAACGATTATTATATGCAAAACTGAGAATGTATATATGAATTAAGGTGGGACTATGATGAAACGACTACTTTTAGGATTTATTCAACATAATATATATTTTAGTTTAAGTATATTATTACGTTAGATCCAAAAATGTCAACATTTTGATTGTTTAGTTATTGAAATAATAATGGCTAAGGATAAGTAATTCAACATTGAAAGTACAGGCAAACGTACTGAAATCAATGTTCTTTTATCAATATTTTAATTGATACTCTTAGAATTTTAATAAAAAATTAATATGTCATTATAAAGAACATATCTGTGGCTTGAAGGAAAAACCGATTAACGCCTTTTTTGCAAAATTGAGTTAATGATAATTTCAGATTTTAACAAGCTTATATTTTCATTTTATGAGTCCATATTTATCGAAATTTAGAACTACTACAAAATAGGAAGATGAAATAAAGAATTTTTTCTGTATATTTGAATACAAGAATGCAAAATTCAAACGCGTTTTTTAAAGTTGGCCATAATTATGCCATACTACCGTGTCCCTTGATAAAAAAGAGTATACATTACTTTCTTTGAAATTTTAGTTATATGAAGAAATATATATGTAAAAATGTAGATTTTAGCAAAACAATTGTGTAGTTTAGCAAAAAGTGTTTTGTAGTTTTTATTACAATTTACTGTCAAAAA
>JABFPJ010005812.1:0-11719 GCA_022817425.1 Gryon sp. ZL-2020
AAATATTTACTAAAATAACTTTCATTTTTACTGTTTTTCACAGCAAAATTGATGATTTTTTGCCGATGGATTCAGAATGCTATTAAAAAGAGTAAAAATTCAAGATCTATGATTGTCAGTGTAGATAGAATCTTACAATCAGTAATGTAAAGTCTTTGTCTCTTTAATGGCTGCCTTTTTTTTGTTTTGAAAACTAGTTTCTTTAAACTTTTATAATTCAGAATACATCACATAAATAGATGTAAATAAAATTTTAGTATTAGTAGCAGAGCGGCAGAAACCATATGCAAAAGTCAATAATTTGTATAATACTTATTTTAACAAAAAAAATACTTATATCTATGTACTTTCAGATATTTATTTATCACTTAAAACTACATAACACGAGATCTGAAGAAATTAAATTTGATTTGAAACTGTACAGATCAATTGCACAGTTAAAAGGAAGTTTAAAAAAGTCTATATTTACTACTTAACATCAATTAACTAATTGGAAGTATTGGGTGGAGATTTTCCCATGGACTCTTCTCATCACGACTGATAGGCAATTCGACGACGAAACTTATCATCTCATTTATCATTCCCGTTTTCTTGAGAAGTAGGAATTTCCTCGCGAACATAAATGATTGTACGTTGTTACCACGGAACGTGCAATTATGTCATTAAAGTTAATCCAGCTTAACATGTCCATCGTAAACGTTTGAGTTGCACTACAACTTGTTTAATTAAAAATCGTTAGGTCAACGATACACAACGGTCGACGTATTCTGTGCATTGTTCTGAACTTCTTAGGAGACGTGTTGTTCATTTGTATCCGAATGTAAAATGTAAAGCTATCTAAACTGTTAATCAGTACATTTTGATATTAGACATTTCAGATTTTGTCTCATGCAAATTTATCAAAATACTAAAAGATAAAAGTCAGCAAAAAGATTCATCCAATCAGAAATCGAAGAATCACCCAAGCTAAAATCGATTGAAAACATGAATCGATTTATCCCCCAAGACAAAAATTTGCATAGAATAACTAACAAAACAAACTAGATTCCAGTTAGACTTTGACCAGATTCGCTAGATTAGGTAATATTGTGCAGATACTAGTCAGATACTAGTCAGATACTAGTTAGTCTTTGAAGCGAATTTAAATTATGTCTACTCGTTATATTAATTTTTGCAATTAAAGATTATATCTTATAGAGCTCTAAAATATTAGCATGAATGTTTTATTAATAATGTTTTAATTTTCTTGTAATTTATGAAAACTAATATACAGTTACATTTAGTAAAAACTTGAAATAATTACAAAAATATGACATTAGAAATTGAAGAAATTTTAAAAACAAGACATCTATTGTTGATGATTTTAAATAAATTATTTAATTTAACAATTATATATTTCTTATCATAAATTATCATAAAAATATTGTTTATAAATCAAAAGTAAGATTCGGTCAATGAATTACTTGTTTCAACGAGACTCGAGGTCTAGTGGATAAAGTGGCCAGCTTATAATAGCAAAAAGCAGGACGAGAGTTCCATTCTCAAAATACGTAACTCATAATGTATGTGAGTTTCAAATAGACAAAAATATTAAAGAATTCATAGAATGTAACTAGATGAACAAAAATTAACAAAAACAATTTAATAAATTGTTTTTTTTATCTAAATTATATCAAACTAGTTTTATCTAGTTAGAAACTAGGAGTATAGAGCGTGACGTTACTAGCTAGGATCTAGCTAGTTGTTTTATCCAGGCTCTGGACAGAGGCCAGTTAAATTTGTTTAGATTCACTTCAAAAACTAGGCTAGTAAATTACTTGGGCCTTTAAGTTCCTCACTGATCACAATGAAATTGAGTTATAATGTTTCATTCAATTTGTTGTTAAAATATAGAAAAAGTGAAAAATGCAGAGCGTCATGTTATATGAGAAATTGAACACACGAAGAATAACTGTGTTTAAGAAATAATGCGTCGTCATAATGTTTATAATATACCTAATCTCAAAAGCATTAACTTTGCGTTCTCATACGTTCTTCTTACGTGGACATCAAAGAAATCATTCTATGAAGAAGACGTTATGGTTTGACAAGCCAGACGGCAGGGTGTAAATTACTAGTGGCAGAATTGTACGAGGGACGTTACGTGTCCCATGAATAACCTCATGAAGAAGGTGTGAGAGCTACCTTTGAAGCACGTTGCTTGTAAAATCGAAGCCTAGGACTTTTGTGTTGATCTTCAAGGCTATTCGCAAACGTGTAATGCCGTAGGGATTTCAGGAACGCCTACGATCCTTCGTGCCAAGGTTAGGCTAGGTCATCGGAGAAGGTACCTGCACACTTTTTTTGCGATATCATATTTATGTAACGCGCCGTAACTTATTGTTTACGAACCACACTGCAACCATATATATACATTTTAAGTAGTTATGCTTATGGTGTGTATATATGCATTTTTCTTTGCAAGAATTCCATGCATTGTTATTTCATAAAAGGCTATATAACACATCTGATCTTACGATTGAATTCAAATCATAATTATTAAGACTTACGAAAAATGTAAATTGTTAATGAAGCTAACTTTTTGTGTATTCAAAAACTAAAGTCCAAAATTAATCAAATAATACACAAAAAATAAAAGTCTAATAAATATTATTGTAAATTTTAATCAGAATTACTATATCATTTATGAATCTGAAGAAAAGAAAAACATTTATTAAATGGAATAGTAAAAAATTATTATTATATTATTTTATGATATTTTTTACCCTGATGTCTAATTATCCTCAGCTTCATAAATGATATAGTAATTTTTACTAGAAATATAGCAATTTGTATTCGATTTTTATTTATTGTGTAACAATCTTTATTTAGAACAAATTAAAAAAAAATGTTTTGGACATTAAGTCAAAATAGTAAATCAAACAAATAAATCATTGAGAACAAGAGTAAGGGTCTTTTTATAGTAGCTTATCTATTCAGGTGACTTAACACAATATTGGTTCATTGGAAATGCTATAAAATTTTTTTATTGAACATTGAATAACAGAAGTGTCTTATTCTTAGGTTAAGTGATCTCAACAGAATAATGATAGACTAAAATGTATAATTGTGAAGTGGCTGCGTGGGATGTAAAATGGCGCCGTAAGCTGTACTTCGTCTTTCGTTTTTACTTAGAAAAACCAAACGAACATTGCAATTAATTAATGTACATAACATAAAGCGCCAATCTGCATAATAAACCGTCTGACATGGCAGGAATGCATTCATCATTTGGATGAAATCCCACTGATTATACGAAAGGCATTTTAATTACACCGTCGTGCAGGCCGAAACCCCGGGGTTATGATACCCATACTGACATTACAGCTTAAGATAACTTTCAAGATGGCAGCACTGGCGCAGCTCACCCCACGCCATTATAAATATGATTTTGACCTAATATCAATTATAATATATAGATCAAATTGTTACTTTTATTATCTATTTGAGTTTACTTTCATATTCAACATTAATGTTTGACATTGCAAAAGAATTAAGAGAGTCTCATAAATATTAAATAAAGATAATAGTTGTAAGATTGTAGATGCTGAGTTCATTAAAATGTAATCAAATGTTGATCGCGAACTTTTCTTAATGTATTTTTTGAATGTTGAACGACAGCAATTGATCGGCCTTTGTTTAAAACTTATGCAAATGAATTAATCAACATAAATGTATTTTATTGAATAACAAATAATCAGCATAACATTTTTACACTATATAAAAAGTAATCCATTGAATTACTTAATGAAACCAATAAGTTATGATGAATAAGTTATGATAAATCATAAAAGTTACTAGAATAGGATTGGAGATCTTTTCTCATAGCAGTATATATAATTTTCATACAATGATAAAAAATGATTTTATGAGATCATAAAATAAATCAAAATTGCAATTTTTTGTCCATTATATACAAGTTTTTCAGTTGAAATTTCTCTTATAATTTTTAGCTACGTATTTATAAATACACAATCAATCATTCTTTTTAAGAACAAAACATTTAACCTCTTCAAGCGAATATATCTCAGAATCTTGCGCCTGTAAAGCTAAAGAACCAATATTAATTTCGGCTACAGACTGGCAAAGTAGTTTTGCCGGATAATTAATAGACGGGGTAATTAGAAATTTTGCAATAAGTTAATTTTGTGATGTGACGAGTAATTATAAGGCGCGTTGGTTAACCGTGTGCAATTTTGTGACCTAATATACTTATTCCCGCTCGTTTACTACTAAAGAAAGTTAAAACGAAGGAAAAAAATTGGTATCATTAATTCTTGGGCCTTACTTTAGAAATCTGTCATCTGATGAACAAATTGTTAGACATTGCAAAACTTGAATCAAATTTATCCGCTTCCCTTTATAGAATTTCATTTTGAAATCAATATTCAATGCATTTCTTTAACACGAATGTTATTAAAATTGTCCAAAGTATTACTTATGTAATGCAACTTTGTTATACGTAAAAGACAATGCAATGAACATTATTCTTATTTTGAAAAAAATCGCGCATTTTTGTATTAGAAATAAGCTGAAAGTATTGCTTTCTTAGCTTCTCTCGCAAAATGCTTGAAGCATAGAAACGCTCTTGATTGGCATTTGATATTTCGTGGACAAGTGACTTCGTACACATTATGCATATTGCACAACTAGAATCGCACGGCAGCGACTTATTCGGTTGACCATTTCTGACTTTCTCCATTAAGATGTTTCTATTAGATCACATTTCGCAATTTTCTTCCAATTCCAATTCGACATTCAATCAGACTAATCCACGTCTTGTGAACGTTTCGAGAAATGTATCACATCATTCAACTTACCGGATATCTCCTTGAATTTTGCATTTCCCTATTATTGAAATTTGATTACACTCAAGACATAATTGTATAGAAAGATTTATTCATGTTTGAATATAGTAATATGATTTATCTTTGATACTTGAAAATGTGAAAATAAAGCCAAAATTTAAGTACAAGTTACTATATTACTAATACTACTATTTTAAAACGTTTTATAATAGGTTTTACACACACAATAAAAGTACAGTAAGTACAAGAAAAATTACTAAAAATTAATAAAAATCAAAAGTACAAGAAAAATGTTTAGATTGTCAAGTAATCTCGGACTTTTTTGTCTATTTTTGTATATTTTAAAGTAAATTTTAATAAAAATTTCCACATTCATTATAGTTTCTGTAAGGCATTATAGTAAAATGTAGTAAATAAAAAAAGTCAATATTATCATTCAACAGAAATTATAAGACATTTGTATGATAATTACGAGATTTTTAAGAAGTATTTGTTTGTCAGTATAGTAATTTTTATTAAAAAGTTTGACAATTAAACTATTATGTTCAATAAACACATACAGAATTCTCCTTAGAGAGAATGTTTTGCAGTATAGTAATTTTTATATTAAAATATAACAAATGCAGTCTGAGTCGTATTTCCAATACGACGTTAGCCACTGTTTAAGTTTCAGTGGATCAGTGGTTACGCCCGGGACTTCATACTTATAAGGACGGCGGTTCAATTCCTATCAAACTTTGTCCAATTTAATTACCTACTCATAAATAAAAAAATACCATCCTATAGAAAAGTAATTCGCAATAATAAATAAACCAAATAATAAAATAAAAATTATATTTTTTAAACATTAGTCTTCTAAAAAATGTATTTCAGTCTAGTAATTTGTCCTAAATCGTAATAATAAATATTAATGTACTTCCAAAAAAGTCCGAAAATATGATGCAATTTAGTAATTCTTACTAAACAATATTACGTTAAATGAAAGATTATTTCTGAGCATGTAAATAAAACAGTTACAAGTGCTTCCAAATTTGTGCCTATCTTTTTATAATGGAAAACACTTGTTTTGAAAACTGAAGCACTAGTTTTTACATAGCGAATGTGTTGATAGCCGTATATACTCATTTATTTAGGGTAATTTTTTGTATACTTAACTTCAATAGGCCGATTGGGTGAAATTATCTTCTGAGAAGCAGACAATAGTACAGTTTTACACATGACGCGTCATTTGTCTCTGACTAAATGAAAAATCAACATACATCATCGAACAGATGTAACCAATTCATCAGATGATCGACCTCCTTTTGCAAAATAACTTGACTTTTGTCGGTTGTAATTTATTAAACGCCCCGTGAAATCCAATCACAAAAGTTACTACGACACATTGAAGCAATAAATCTTGCGATAATCAAATCTGTTCTGAAAAGCGTACGACAACCGATTTTGCAAAACAAAGAGCGTTTGGCCCCTGATCGGTCTCGGGCAGCTGTCCGCTCATTGTCAGGTACCCCGCAGGCGATTGCGTACTGTATTTATGGTGCAGAATGCAGTCAAGCCTTATCGTGAATAAAGCGGGTGCCGCCCGTCACGACGCAATTTTCCAATATCAAATTGCTCTATGTTGCATTTGCAAAACGCTGACCCTTTTAAAAGAATTAATACAAATCAGTAACAATAACATACATTGAATATAAATATAAGCGTTTCCCGCATATTATCAACCAACTTACTTTCAATTGAAATTTTGCAAATCCAACAATTTCCAAATCAATTTAAGTGTATATATATGGATACGTAACGTATACATTTCTGAGACGAAGTAATAGAAGTTACATTACATGTATGAATAGCTGAACATACGATTACATTAAGGTAGAATTATCGTGAAGTAGTGTATCATTTATGGGGTTTCAATATTTTGTTTAATGTTTTACACTCTTTTGAAGTATGATGTACTAAAAGCTGTAATACACAACTTCTTATCAAAATTTACATCTGTTTTTATAATTTTATTCATCGAACTAAAATTTGGCAATTAATATCTCAGTAACTAAACGGTAAAAAGGGCTGACATTTTCGGAATTGACGTAAAAGTACTTAAATTAAAACTTGATTGATTTTTGATTGCAAATGAACATTTCAACAAAATTAACTGCTTACTTTATTTAATGAATAAAATAAATTACATACATTTATTAATTTTGTTTGGTATATTATGTGTGCTATGATGATTGATAATTGAGATGACTTATGTCAAATGCTCGCAATATTCTTCTGATGCACTTAACCCTTAATGAATAAGTCACAATATTTTAAACCATTTTTAAAATATATTCTGAATTATAAGTTGCGCAATCGTGAAAATGTACATATATCGATATCTTAACATACGATGCGTATTAAATGTATTTTTATTTATATAATTTTCAAATTCATTTCTGAAAAAAAGCAATTGCTTCAAAAAATTACTAGTTTTAAAAATTGAATAATTTTTATAAATATACAAATTTTTCCAATTTCATTTACATTGAACAATTATTTTTACCATGAAAATGAAAAAGCTATTTCTTTAACTGATTATAATTATAAATAATTTTTCTATATTAAAAATATAATGTATGAAAAAAATGCTTTTTCACTTAACAAAAGAAACAAAACAAAAATAATATTTACTGATATATTAACATCAGAAAAATAGTTCTAACTAATGGAAATTGGATCCTGTTACTAATTCACCATTGCTTAATCAATTCCAAAATGAATGTGACAAATTTGATAACAAAAGCAAAAAGTAAAAAATGACTTACGATTATAAAATGTAAGGGACTGTTGATAAAGGTAACTGGCCATTGAAATATGAACATTTTTAAAGGTGTATGATTGTGCGAGCATGAAAATCATCGTGGTGAATAATCAAAGGGGTTTCATGGGACCCCACGGCAAAATTCCTACCAGTTACCACCCTGCGCTAGGCGGCCTACCTGTTCTACCACGGCATTGCATTCCGGTTAAATCTAAATGCCTCTGTCACGGCTTGCAATAACTCTAATGGCAGAAGCACGATGTTCCTCGCGATGCTTCTGTGCAAGTTACTTTACGATGCATTGCAAGAAATGTACACGAGACTAATAGTCGGCGATGTGACTTCACACAGGACGCACTTGAGCTTTGTATTTATACGCGAACATAATCGATAATTCGTCGACTACAAATTCGTCGCTTGCGAATCGCAACGATCGCTATACAGATAGATACCAGATATTTCATGCCGGGAATAAAAAATATATACCTTTTTTTTTTTTTTTTTTTTTTTTTTTTTTGTAATCAAATGCAAAATTATGAGACACAATCTCTAGTGGAAATTAAAAGAGGCTTACCCAGATAAAAAGCCTGAAATGGGGCAATAAAGGCCACATGTATAATTTGGTGCAAGGTTGGAAAGTAGGGTCAATATAGGGCCTAATCAGGGCCATATTTACCTTTCATGTTCGAGTCTTGGGTTCGATTCTCTATAATGAATTTTTTTAAAATATTTTATATAAATGTTGACTAAACCCAGATGTGCCTACTGAGGCTTAATTAGGCCAATTTGGGAAGTTTCCAATTTCAATTGAAAAATTTGTCGAATATTTTTATTTAATTTGAAGAATCAGAATTGAATATACGACGTTAAATACTTTTTCTCCAACCATAATGAAGTTGTACGTTGATAGTGCAATGAAAATGCGTGCACGACTTTAATTAGATGACATTTCTTCAACGTATCTTGTCAATTTCGCGAAATAGAAGTAGACTATGATTAGATCGAAGAATGTCCTTTAAAGTTCTCTTCTTATTCAACGAGATGTTATCATTTTTAGTTAGCGAATTTTTCGCTGCAACTTTTTGTTAGTTTTGCACGAAAAAATTCCTTTTCCGATCATTAAGATGATACACCGGGTAATCAGTCTAATTTATCGCCGACATTCTCATTTGTAAAAGATGAAGTAGAAAAAAATTTTTTCGCGTAATCGTACGAAGTGTACGAACGTTTTCAGTTTAAGTTAATCATTTTAATGACTAATTAGAACATAATTAAACATTTGATTAACAATGAACATTTAAGAAATGTTTTTTTTTTGCATTCGTTTTGATCAAATTTACAGAAATTAAGATTAAGGCTCTTAAAAGACGTTTCTTAAAATTGTCTGAAAGTTTATAATAAAGTTTGGAAGCTGATTTTCATTACGTTAATGTCATCATTTGAAATTACTCAGTACTTCCTATCGCCGCGTTCAGTAAATAAAAATGGATTAACTTGATGAAATTTTGATCTATAAGAACTTGATTATGACACAAAATATTGTTTCTCTAGTGCAATTACACGAAGTACATAATTATTCGATCACTGACGAGGTCGGGCGCACACAAAGCTGGGATAAAGGGTCTTCGCATCATTCACGTGTAACAGCACTTAGGCGCGATCTAATTGAAAGCAAGCAGACGCCTTTCTAATTTTCGAGTGGCGCAAGATCGTCTTCGTCTTCTTCGTTCTCCAGATACGTGGATCCAATTAGCATCCGAGCAATCTCGCAAGATTCGCCGCTAATTGGCCTTTCTCTCTCTCTCTCTCTCTCGCTCTCTCACTCTTTCTCTTTATCTCTCTCTCTCTTTGCGCTTTACTTGCTGACTTCTTCCTTTTTTTCTCTCCTTTCATTCTTTTTTCATCTCTTTTTCTCCGGTCTTTTTTCGTCAGATCTTGATGTAACCCGTTACGCAATGACTTTTGAGCGATTTGTTGTACCGCGATCCAAGAAAGGCATGTCGAGCGAAAGTCTGCGTCGTGTAATTAAACTACTTTGAAATGTCAATTTGGATGCAACAGCTATACCGCTTTTCTCGTAACTTTTGTAATTGTCTAAATGCTGATGTCAGATAAGTTGTCAGAAATCACTTATATTTTCAAACGAACAATCATTTTTATCGTTCTATGCAAATATGAACAATTATATTCAAAATTTTCTTCGTTTCAAATTATTTTTTAATTGTTCTTCTTTCTTTCTTCTTTTAAGAAGTTTAAGATGGAAAATATCATTTTTACCCTCATCTTTGACATCTTAATAACTTATAACTTTAAAAAATATAATGATATCACTAAGTTACTTCTGGAAATTATTCACAAAGTTTCATTTGCATATTATCATTATTTTTAGTTCTTTTACTTAATGCATCCGTATATAAGGAAATGCATTTTAGAAATATTCTTATGTATAACTGTTTTCAATAAATGTAAGAACATGATACTAATATATAAAAATTATACACAGCAAATAAGAAGTTCAACTTGCAATCATCGTTTTTCAACCACTTGCTAATTCAATTACGAATAAATTATAAAGTAACGAAACATATTTATATAATATTAAAGCAGATAATTTGTAATCATAAATTATTAATCAGAACTGCTTCCACGGTATGATGATGAAATGTTCGTTTTTCATACGTAGATGTATATCATCTACATACTTTCTTAATTACATGCAGTTACTTTCAGTTTTGCTTTAGGAATGTTACATTGTGTCATTTTTATAGAAAATTATAGATTATTTTCTCAGAAGAAACACATATTATATAATGAAATGATATTTAAATCGCATCCTTGATAACACATTATTTTCAAGTTATTCAATATGCCCTGTAAAGGCAAACTAAACTGGATAACATATAACGATACAAACAGATAATAATACAAACACACCGTACACTTAGAACAAAATTATCGAAATTACATAAAAATCAACAAATCTTGTTTTAAGTGAATTCACTAAATATTCTGATTATACTCGCAAACAAATGTCTTGATAACGAAATAGTTAAAAGCCTGGTTCGATTGTGTAAGTTGCATAAGCAATTTATTGCTACGATAAGGACCTGTGCGCGCGGGTTGCAGATGCCCGTGGCAGATGGTCGACGCGGTTTAACTTCGGACACACGCCAGTGGTCGCCCCAAGTCATTACAATCGCAATGTAATAAACGGACTCGTTTACTACTCCCCTATTTTTAGTGCCCATAGACAATGCCATTTTGTCTTCAATTTCGCGCGTGCCCTAGGCTGAAACTCAGTTATCACCACGTATAAGTACTGATTATTTATTTGTCCACGTCATTCGTATAACGAATGATCTTTATTAAAATGTATCGCCACAATGAATACATTTTTGATTAGTTTATAATTTAAAGCATTTATCGAATATAAAAATCGAAAGTATAAAGTTGAGCTTTTACACTGTAAATGTGAACTGTAAAATTATAGTACATTTTATATTGCATTTAGCAGAAAAGTAAATTCAAAGTATAAAAATATAGTTAACAAATTGTAACTTCATAAGCATTCTAAAAATTTATAGTTGAACTACGAAAATATAGTACATTAACATAATTATATATGATGAGATACAAATGATTAAAGTTGCAATATAACTTTACAGTATAACTACAAAATTTTATTATTGGAACTATAATTTTACCTATGCTGGTATAAATTTATACAATTGTAACAAAAAAAACATTGTACAGTCAATTTTATTGAATTTATAATTAGGCTTGGTTTTTTTTAGTCAAAAAACAAATTTAATTTTTATAAGTGATTAGATTGAAATATAAAACCAGCATTCAATTCATTGAAATACTTATTTAAAATTCATTAATTATTATAAATATTATTTATAAATTTAAATAACTCATTCAACGATTTCCAACATTTTTTTAAGAGCATGCAAATTTTTATTATTAACTTTCAAAGTAGTATTTTATTATTCAGTAATTTTCTTTACATAATATTGAAATTATATTTGTCCATTTTTGTTCATTATGTTTAATTTATAATCTTAAT
>JABFPJ010005813.1:0-11718 GCA_022817425.1 Gryon sp. ZL-2020
TAAAATAATTCAGATACTGAAACGTAATTTTTACTGTACTCTATAATAACTTTTGTTATGTAAATATTAATGTATATTGTACATTCTATAAATTGTGATGTTTTTTTGACTTTGTCCATCAGTTAATGTACACTTCAGTAAATTTTTCTATACAATTCTACAAAAATTATAGGAACTTTGTCCTACGTGTATGGCTTGTCGAATTTTATGCAGTGACGAATATACTATAAATAAGAATCGCTCCGGTCGAATAATATCCACATTCAAAATTTGGTTGAATAAAATCCTAACTCAAATCGTTAATAATAATCGAATAATAGCCAAACTCAAATTAGCCTAACCTAATTCAAATTTACTTTTAAAAAACCAATTTCACGTCGTAATAAGAAAGAACTGAATTCAAGTGCGAGTCGGAATAATTACGGATTCACATTTCCCGCCAAATTTAGTGCGGGATTTAGTCAAATGTTACCAAATTTTATACAAATATCATTCGCCAATACAAATATCAGACGCCAATCATTAAACCAACTAATCAAAGTTATAGTTTGGTTAGCTTTACAAAATGGACCAATAAGAGCGTTTAGTGATGATAGTCCATTTATTGGAATTTTTTTTCACAAAAAATCGAAAAATGTCAAACTATTTTATTTTCCAGTCATAATATAGTCATATTATTTCCAGTCATAATATAGTCATATTATTTCCAGTCATAATATAGTCATATTATGACTGGAGCTAAGTCGGCTTTGTGATATGCTCGAAAATCGCCACGTATTGCACGTATTACATATTTTTGTTTTTATTATTAAAATTAAATTAAAAATCAGAAAAAATAAATTAAATTGAAATGCGTAAAATTTATCTGGTTAATTCTGCACGAGCCTTAGCTGTCAATTCGAACTTTACTTATTGATTTCTCAAATCAAAATCTTCTTTTTGATACATAAATAAAATGGAAAATAAAATAGTTTGAGATAAACATTTTTCGATTCTTGTGAAAAAAATTAATTCGATTATAATAGACTATCATCACTAAACGCTCTTATTGGTCCATTTTGTAAAGCTAACCAAACTATAACTTTGATTAGTTGGTTTAATGATTGGCGTCGGAATATAAAATAGGATATTTGTATAGAATTTGGTAACATTTGGCTAAATCCCGCACTAAATTTGGTGGGAAATGTGATTCCGTAATTATTCCGACTCACACTTGAATTCAGTCCTTTTTTATTACGACATGAAATTGGTTTTTTAAAAGTAAATTTTAAATTAAGTTTTTTTTCGTTGAAATATGAATTATGATCTTTTTCTTTGCAATTTTGAATTCGGTTGTTTTTCAGTGCTAATTTGAGTTTGGCTATTATTCGACGCAAATCTGAGATAGGATTTTATTCAACCAAATTTTGAATGTGAATGTTATTCGTCCTGAGCATCGAAATAATCTTTTACAAAAATCTTTTTTTTAATCTTGTTTTTTTTCAATTTAGTCTTTTGAACCCTTTTTTCCTATGCGTATTTCATTTGTGTACAACTTTTGTTATTTGTATACATTCCTTTGTGGATTTTTCAGGTGAAGAGTATAAGTATTTGATTGTACAATTTGAAGAGGGAAATTGTATAGAATGTGTTCCGCGAAATTGGTTGGAATATGAAGACAATAATTTAATGGCATACTATCCCCCACCGCCATATGATAAAAAAAACTGCAAAATGATTTACGATCGAATTATGAATATGGAGGATTTGGATTTAACGTGGGACAGCTATAAAGTTCAACTGAAAGGTCGTGCTATTAATTTTATTTTACTGTTTAATTATAAATTAACTTTACTTTTTTAATTTAGAGCAAACAAGTACCAAATTTACATTTTAAATCTAAACTCTCATTTCAAAAGAATGTATTTCTTTGAGATTTTGCTTCCCTTCTTTTCTTGTTCTTCTTGGCTATATAATGTATTTTCGAGCGATGAAAATGATTTTCAATTTATTTTCAAATATTTCTTACTTTTTAATGTACACGTTATGTTTCAAGTATCAATCAATCCAAAATCAAAACAGATTTTTTGTAAATATTTCAAACAAATATGAATATATTATTATTACTTTTATATGTATATATTGGCTTTAAATAAAATATAATTTTAACGGAAAAATAATTTATATTGAGTAGACTGTTTCTTTGAAAATTTGCAAAAGTGACTCATTCTTTAGATGTTTCTTATAATGTAGATTACTTTATAATATTTATTGCTTACAGAAAATTATCGTGAGGGACTGATGAAGTTAAAATTGCTGCAAAAACAAACGACAAAAACTAGAGAAGCTATATTGGGAAATATCAAAAAAGCTAAACTGGAAAAATGTTGGATGCAAAAAACTTACAGAGTTTCGATGATGAGCAATCGGACAATTCTTCTCAAGGTAAAAATTACTTTATATTTCAGCTTCCCTAATAATTCTACACATTTATGTCAATATACTGACAATAGCGCCATATATTAGAAATATATATTATCCATATATTGTCAATATATTATCAATATTGTCAATATGTTAAGCATATATTGACAATAGATTGATCTCATAAACATATATTGTTTTTGCTAACAATATTATGTTAATATATTGAGAATATGTGGACAATATATGAAATCTATATGGCCAATGTATTTCAAATATACGGCACTCTATATTTGAAATACATATATTTAGAATCACTTTGGTTGTTATATTTGTTTAATACTTTTGATTATAAATTGACTATATTTATATTTATTTATAGATTACGTCCTTCCACAAAACAAAAGCAGCTCATCTTCAGGTTTTATCAAATTTATCTAAATTTAACAATGTAATTTTTTCACGAAATATAATATTTTATCATTCTTTTACAGAGAAAGTTCGTAATATAAAAGCAACATCGTTAGACAATGCGAGTAAGATAATACGTTTTTAAATATTATGTAGTATATATTTATTCTTTATTATTATATATTCATATAATTTTTAGAAACCTCGATTAATTCGCTAACTAAAGATATTAAAAAAGATCACTGTTCCGCATCAATGCCACATAAACCGGCAACCACATACAAACAGAAGGGGTTACTTTCCTCAGCAACAAGGACTACATCAATCTCGAAGGATGAGGAATTGTTTTCTGGGGCCACCATGATTTCATTATCCGCTAAGGACAAAGAAAAAAATGCTACTTTTACACCAACTTTTTCAAAAGGTACAAAGTCAGAAATTAATAATTTGTATATTCTCTTTACTTAAATTTCCAATTTTATTATTTTTATTTGGATGAGTATTTTCATTTTTAAAATGCATTTTAAAAAATAATATTAAATAATTTAAAATTTGTTCTAAAAAATTTTAAACTTCTATTCGTTCTTTTCTGTGTTCTGAAAAATTTTAAATTTTAACTTTTGAATTTTGTATTTTTACTTGTTCATTTTAAATATAAACTTGTATTTTGGAAATTAAAATAAATTTGTTTAATTCTTATATTATTAAACATATTTTTTTTATCATAATAATTTTCACTTTCCTCAGTAGTAAAATTATTTTCTCCAGCTGATGAAAGTTTCTAATGTTAATTGAATTTTGAAAAACCCGCTATGATATAAAAAAATGATGAAAAAAAAAATTTGGTTGCAGATATATCCGATTACATGCTGTCTCGCATTGAACAGATGTTGATAATTTACATGAAGCCCGTAACAAAATCAAATGATAGATATGAAGACCAAGATCGACACAATTTGCTTACAGAAGGAGACTAAAAAGTTCGACGTTGTTAACATAGCTACATTCTAAAATGAAGCTTCCGATAAATTCTATTAAAGAATTTGATAAATTCGATTCAACGTTATCGGAGAAGGAAGCAGGCCAAGATTTAGTAAGTTTTTAATGTAGTTTTAGAAAAAAATAATAAAAACGACAAAAAATAATAGTGAAAGATTATTCATTATTTTTAATTATTGTTACAGAAAAATTCAATGGTCTGCTCCTTTGATGCCAAAATTTCTCTTACGAGGAACATTAAATCGATTTTAAGCGCCAACTTAAAAAAAAAGCAGCCGAGCAGTTTACGGCCTCCAGATAGACCGGCAACAAAAGAGTTTTAATCAACACAAAACTCTACACTGTAATGTAATATAAGTCTTACATGTTCAATTTTGTCTTAATTTTCAAGATTTATATGTAAAATAATGTTTATTTTTTCTTTGCAGCTTTTATAATCACCGCTTTTCAGGCGGCCAGTTTGGAGATAAACAAATCCACCATAATCAAAGCATTAAGCGACGTGATGACAAATGTCGGTGATTGGGAGGGCGGAAAAAAGAATGAAAAGAAAGTAGAAAGAGAGAAATAGAGAAGAAATGGAAAAATAAGTTCTGTTACTATCATATAAGTAGTTTTGTACTTTTGTATAAAAATTCTAAATTTTTTCAAATAAAATGTTTGAATGGCATTCTTTATATTAGTTTTCTTTAAATTATTCTTTTAAAAAGCTGAAACACATTAAAAAATATATTTCCTATAAAAGTAAAAAAAATCCTACTAATATATACATTTCAATCTATGTGTGTCTGTTTTTCTGTCTGTTTGTCTGTCTGATTATCTGTATGTTTGTCTGTCTGTTTGTTTGTCTGTTTGTTTGTCTGTTTGTCTGTCCGTTTGTCTGTTACCTCATCACGCAAATTCTACCGAACCGATTTAAACCAAATTTTGAGGGTATATTATTCAACATTTGGTCGTCAAAGGCGAAGGCCGTCATAAAAATTTAAGGATATACAGTTTTAATACTGTAGATTGTCATGAGCTATATATATTTGCGATATATATACATTTGCCATAAGGAAGTCATAGGCAGATAATAGGGGTACCAGGGGGCGGGGGGTTCATAGGGCGTCCATAGGGAGCCTATAAAGGGTCCATAGAAGTATCTCGGGTGGAACTAGGGATTTAGTCAGGACTCATACACAGTCATAGGGAAGGGATTACAGGGTTTTGCCCAGGCGAAGCCAGGGCTTCGGCTATTAATAAATAATACAAATATTAAATAGATTTTGGCTAGTTTCATCTGGTCATTTCTTCACATATATTTCGGGTTAGTTTTTAACTACATTTTATACAGTGTTTGGTCAGTAACTGCCCAATTTCTGCCAAATTTTTCTAGCCAGCAATTAGGTGGACACAGTGTGAAGTTTCTGCTTAGTTATTGTACAGTTTTTTTGACTAAATTCTGACCCGAAAACAAGAAAATCCAGCCAGTCTCTAGCAAAAAATGGGCTTAAAAATTACTTGGGGTTTTATTTTTAATAAACAATTAAAAATAAAACATTTAAATAAATATCTATCAGACACAATTTTTATTTAATTTTTTAAATAAAGTTTTTATGATTATGATCAAATGTTCTGTCATTTATACATTCTTTAAAATCACTGTTTATTACACTGTGCTACAAAATCGAAACTTTTTTTTCTCTTTGTAATTCTGTTTCGATATTCTTAAAGAAGACGTTGAGTAAAATTCAGCGATAGGCTTTGATCACGTTTATCAAGTCCTATTCAATTGTTATTAACAAAAAAAGTGAAATTGATAAGTTCTGGTTATAGAATGTGTTTTATCAAGAGACACGGTAGTGTCTCTGGCCAATATATATTTTATCGCGAAATAATATGCTGAATTCAAAAAAAAATTTTTTATTTTTGTGCGAGAATTAGAAGTTGATAAAATCGAATAATTTAATATACTACAACCTAGCAAGTATTTATGAAAAGAAAAATCAAACCACGATCATAAACACTTGTTGTCGCATGTCATAAAAAATGTTCGTTCATACCGATGGTCTCGGAAGAAGTCTACGAAAATAGTTATAAGATTCGCAGGCAGTAATACACGAAAGGTTTTTTTTCTCGCACAAAATTGCGAGGAGATTTTTCGTGTGCTACTGTGTTATTTTTATTAATCAATTAATTATCAAGCATTATTCAATATTAATTATTATTATTATTATTACAAAAGTTGATGTATATCGATTACACTCTGTTTAACTTTTTCTTAGCGTATATGGCATTGATATGGGCCTGATAAGGTGACGACGTGTGACCAGGCCCATATGAATTCCTTACGTTACATCCACATTACAGCCCGATCAATTTCTACTAGGGTATTTTTCATAATCGTTAAACCTAATAACAATAACATAATATTATTTATCTAATGTATTAGGAACATAAACAAGTTATAAAAATAAAAATAAAATAAAATTATTTGTATTTTTTTATTTTTATATTTTACTATTTATATTTGACAAAATAATATTAATTCAATATTAAAGTGAATTTTAATACTTAATTAATGATATTTTTTAACGTATTAATAATCACTTTAATAAAGGTTATATGTGAAATATTATTTAGAAAATGACTTATCAAAATGGATTTTGACGTCGAAGGAAAATACAACAACCTAATAATTTTTTACTTACGAACTTCTTTCTCCTTAATATTCTTTACTTCATTACACATTTTTTAAATAAAGAATGTCAAAATGTGTCGAATCCAAAACACAAAGTTTAAATATCAGAAGATTCAAAGTTGTCAAAAAAATACCAGCTATCTGATTGGTTTGTATAAGTGTGACACATCAAATTGTCTACATGTAATATAATTGCCAAATTCATTGGTATACATCAACTTTATTAATTAGAAGAAAATTAATTCTTCTTGGAGAATAAAAATGTTTAATTCTGGATATTCTTCTATGAGAAGATTATTTTTTCTTGATTGAAAATGAAATAAAAAAAGGCGAAAGATACAACTCACTTTAACAATCAAGTCTTTTCCGTGTAAGAAGAATCCTGAAATTGACAGTAGATGTTGTTTCATAGTAACAGTATGAACACAGTTAATGTGCATTACTTAAAATTTGCGCTATTTTTTAGGTAGATGGCACAATTGTAAAGGTATTATAAATCAGATTTTCTTTAAATTTAAAATCGATTGCATTAAAAAAATAACTTTCTTGTGGTTAATATATCTGAGAGTGTAAAATAACATACATAAAAAATGTATCAATTCAATTTTCTGTTGCAATATAGAAAAGGGGTTCAACTGGAAAGAAATTCTTGAAAGTTAGAAGAAAAGACATAGCTACATTAAAATGAACAGACGAAAAAGACGAAAAGAATTTAATCTTATATTAATTTAATGTTAGACTTGTCATGCAGGGATATAATTGGGTTTGTATATTTGTAATGCACCGTATATGAATGCAAACACTGAGAGCAAAAAGCCAATAAAAAATACCGTGCTTGTCATAGTAAACATAAGTAATATTGTCAAAAAGGAAATAAATATGTTGTTTAATTGATATTTCGTAATGATTTAGTTGACTACTTAAATTTAGTCTACATCATTTTTAATAAAAGGACGAACAATTTTTACCGTGGTAAAAATTTTATTGGTAAGGTAACATTTGTTTTGTTCGGTGATCATCATTTACGCAAAAATGCCTTTATCTATGTATCATTTGCGCTAATTTAAAAACTCAAATTAAATTCCTTATTACAATTAAAATACAAATATTTTGGCGGCAAATTTAAAATGATGTAAATTCACAATTGTTATTATTTTTCAAATAAAAATAACATTATTTTGACGGCTGTTCTAAATAAATTAATTAAATATGAATGAATTTTTAATAAATTATTTTGGTGGGATTATTACAACATATTAAGGTAGTTCATTTATTAACTCGATTTTGATGAATTTTTATGAAAATTTGATATTGTTTAAGTTATATTGTGTTGGTTGGTTTGGTAAAATTTCAAGTGTTTCTTGTGTATAGTAATTGAAATATCATTATTTGAAATTGGTGAAAATAACATGGGCTCTTATGGAGAGGCTTAAAAATCTGACAAATTTTTTGTAATAACTCGAAATCAAAACGACGAATTTTGTTAAAAAACTTGCTAATCAATTTGTACGTGTATAGTTGAATTTATGTTAAAAAATGAGCTACTTGTTGTGTATAGTTTTTGTAAAAATGATAAAGTAAATGAGACGTTTCACACAAAATCCATTATCTGACGCGACGCGTGGGAAGGATGTTGCAACACTGTCGAGAGTGACGGATATAAAAAAAGGCGGCTGTTCAAATCTGACAATACAAGTGACCATTTTAAATACAATTATTTTTCATCATACTTTCAAACTTGATGAACAATTTATTTTTTACAATTACAATAAAGTAATAAAAAAATTACAATTAAATAAAAATAAAAAAATATAATATAATATTAATATAAAAATATAAATATCAATATAAATATAAATATACTCATCTACTCGATAGAGGCTATACAATGACACAAAATAAACAACAAACTTTCAATTATTTATAACTGTTTTTTAATGTCAAAAACCGGGACTTGTTTGTTTCTGAAAAGAGACACGGTAGTCCTGGCAACACAAAAAACAAGTTTTTTTTGTACTTGGCCAGAGACACTACCGTGTCTCTTGATTGTAACATTAAAATTATTATAACAGATAAAGTAAAATTATTACGGAAATAATGTACATAAAGTTGTTTTTAAATGATGCAATTTTAAGGTGGTTCTTTCATGATAGGTCATCCGATTAGTTTTAATGAGAAATTGTACACATCGACGCCTCTTGCGAAGAACATGCCAATTCAAATTGTCATTGAAAAACATTCCAGTTCAGGCTCTTCGTGAATAATATGCCAGTTCAAATTTTGTATACAACTATGCCAGTTCAAAATTATATTTGAATATCATGCCAGTTCATTTTTGAGAAATACTTTTTCTCGTTTCCGAAATCTACAATACATTTTTTATCTATCAATTTTCAATTTAATAACATTAATGCTCTAACAAATTAAAAACTTGTTACTCTGCTAACTCTAAAATTGAAATTGCAGCCGTTTATCGTCTAAAACATGTACAACTTTTTTTTCGCAAAAAAATTTACCAAATTAAAAACTATATTTCAATTGATATTTTAATCGATAGCGCATTTACCATTTAGTCCGCGTTCGATGCTAGTGGCGGCACTGCGATCAGTGCGGCTGCTCCAAATTGTATGATTGTTAATCTATTGTTGCGTTATTTGCACATAAAATAGACATTTCGGCAAACCCAAGGAATTGCAAATTTTGATGAGTAAAGCAGCGTTTTGATGAGTAAAGTTTGGGATACTAGTACTAGCAAAAAGTTTCGAGGAATACTATTTCACTCATAGTAACGTTTTTCTGCTGAGACAATTTTTTTAGCAAACTCAAGAACAGTTCGACTGTCATCAATATTTTCATTTTGGTACCGTTAAGGTGAGATAATTGTTGCAAATTGTCATGAAACAATTGCAAATCATTTCAATATAAATAGGCTCTGACTGTAAGTCTAATACATTTTAAAATTGGTTTTTATGTTGCAGGTTTATACAAAATTACCTAAAAAACAATTGTATTTTTGGAGCAAACCTAACCTAAAAATCTTATTAGTTAAGTTTACATTAGTAGAAACGTAAGAATGCAAAATGAGAATTTTGCTGATAATTTTGCGTTTCCCCCGCGGTTACAAACCTCGCTTTCGGCTCGGCTTGTAAACTTCGCTCGGGAAAACAAATTCCCGATCTCATCTCCCTTGTTGCGTAATATACTATTTTCGTTCACTATGTGATCAGCCAGATTGTTCTTAACAACAATCTGGATGAAACTGAACCTGAGTTTCTTGCTCCTACACTCTTAGTTTATGCATCTCGTAAAAAGTATAAAAGAGTGAATACTATCGAAAAACCACCATCTAGGAAAAGAAAAAGCAGCCCAAGCGAATGGAAAGACAATTCAGCCAAAAAAGCTCGTGATTCGGGTAAATCCGGAATAGGACAAAATAGAGAAATTCTGCCCAAGCAAATGGGTCCCGGCTGTGCACCATCTTGTCGATTAAAGTGCCATGACAAAATACGTTATGACGATCGTCTGAAAGCGTTTAATGTTTTTTGGAGTTTAATGTTTTTTGGAGCAGAAAAACTTTTACTGATAGCAGCGACACAGATTATGAATCTGGAAGTGCGAATGAGCAGTTAAAAAATGTTCTTCATGATTATTCATTGCCCACAGCTACTGGAAACGTTAAAGTTTGCAGAACGATGTTTTTTACTACTTTGGGTAAATAATTTTTCATCATCATTGAGGACTGACATGTAAATGGGGTTTAAAGATAAACATGGTGCATATTGGAGTGGCACTGACAATTGTTTAAACAATGCTCTCACGAAGAATTTTTTATTACATTAATTCATGAACAATTCGTGCATTTAAATTTTAATATTATAACATTCTTTTCAATTATTATTCGTATACATTCATACAGGTTTTATACAATATTCAAGTGGAAATTTGGTTTTTTACAGATATTTCCAAACAGTGGATAGCCATTATCGATAAGAAGGTACAAACCTCTAAAGCATCAATCGTGACGGCAAATGACATGCGGGAAAAACACGAGAATAGACCATCTCAAGTTTCAGATGAGCTAAGAAATAAAGTGCGTCAACATATTGAATCATTCCCAACGATGGAGTCGCATTTTTGCAGGGAAAATTCAAAAAGAAATTATCTAGAAGAAGGCCTTTCGATTGAAGCAGTGTACAGGTTGTACATAAAACACGCAGATGAACAAGATCCACCTGATCAAGTTGTTTCATTGCAAATGTACAGAAGCATCTTTAACACAGAGTACAATTACAGTTTTTTTCACCAAAAAAAGATCAGTGAGTATTTTTTCGGATTAAATACACAAGTCTAAATTTTTCTATCTTTTATTTTGATCAGTGTATTATACTGGGTGTTAAAAAAGTTCAACATTCTGGGACATTCTATCAAATTGTCCCAGAACTTTTTTAACAGCCTGAATATTAAGTATTAATTGGTTAGTTTAATCATCTTTTCTCTCTTCTTAAGATGTGAACAGTGTGAGGTGTACAAAATGCTACCTGAGAATGAGAAGAACCAATTCGCAGATAAACAAATCAAGCACATTGAGAACAAGAAAATCATGAGAGATGCTATGAAAAGAAGCAAAATCCGAGTGTCTGAGGATCCATCGGTTTGTACGATCAACTTTGATTTATAAAAAGTATTGACAACGCCACGCTTGGAAATCGGACCAATGTACACTGGGCACAAGAAAAAAAGGCCACCTAGCAGTAGTCAAAAAATGAGCCATTTTCAAACCGACATAACTTTTACAATTTACATCGAAATTCAAAGTCCTTTTTTTTAAATGAAAGGTTGAGATTTCCTCTAAAAGAAGATGTCTAATAAATTTTCAAAAATTCGGTTTTTGTTATGACAAATTAAATGTAAACAAAACAAAAAACATGCAAACGCTGGTTCATGGTATTGGCATGAACCAGCGTTTGCATGTTTTTTTATGCTTGTACATTTCGTAGCATCTCCATGAAATGCAATAGACCCGAAAATGCACTATCATTTTCAATTGGCCATAACATTGCCATTTTTCACGTAAAATGAAAAAAATATTTTTTCATTTTGTTCAGAAAGGAATGAATGTTAAGATTACTGCAAAAAATGAGGGGTTATGGGGGCAATTTTTTTCGCTATACTCATCCAAAGTCAGTAAAATTTACCGCAAAAAATTTTGTTTTGTTTACATT
>JABFPJ010005814.1:0-11718 GCA_022817425.1 Gryon sp. ZL-2020
CAATGTCGTATTCAGCGTTGTTTGTTTTGGAAAAGTATCGACGAGTATTGACATTGTCGGCGCTACTCTAACCAATGCATCGATATAGGAAAATCTAAACATTCAAATTAAATTATCTTATAAATTCACTCGGTAAAAAATATTGAAAAAAATCATGTGAATATAATATTGAATTATCTTTCATTTAAACTATAATTGGTAAATATTTCAATGCAGTCGTTATAACAGCCATAATACCTTAAGTTCTAATCAAATTGTAATATTTATTTTTAGACAATTGCCATGCAAAGTCAATAAGCAGTATAAATATTAAAAAAAAGTTCTTGTAAATACATTGAGTTGAGATTGATTGTAAAATTTGTAAAATATATGTCCTCTGAAATGTTCACTCAGATGTGAATAAGTGATTTATGTATAAACTGTAAAAATATTACAATGACATGTAAATAAAAAATATATACTTTTTTACAGTTTGCATTTGTTTATTGTATTATAATTACTTTATTCGTTGTTTTTACAATGCATGGAAATTTATTTTCATACTAAGTGTTATATTAAGGCACTCAGAATGCTCGCAATAAAATAAAAGTACAACTATTAATCGATGTTAATTACTCACAACTATATATAACTAATTCCTACAGAACTTATTAAATAATTAATTACGTAAACATTTCCTTTTATCGTTAAATTAACACGATTTCGAATTGTAACATCAAAGTACATTTTCCTGTTCAAATAAAAGTATGGAATAAATGTAATTTTAAATAAACAATTAAGTTGAGAAGATAATCAAAGTAATTTATTACGTAATTTTTTGATTGTACGGTTTAATTTATAATTTTTCATACTAAGTTATTTACGACTGAATATTTTGAACATTTTAGTAAATATTCACAAATATTTTCTGCTATATATCATTTTTGGTTGCAGCTGTATTTGGCGTGTAATTGCATAAAATTACAACTTTGAATATTTTTTATTGCTATATATTTTTTTTCTTTTAATTTTAATCTACATTTATTTGAGTACATAATATATCCTATAAAATGTTTATAAAAAACATTGCTTTAGTAATATATATTTACAATTCTTATATTTTTTCAAGTTTTCTCATCTTTTATATAAAAATACTTTTTATATATATATTTTGGTATATTTCCATTTAAAGTTTCAATTATTTACAACGCGATTAAAAAAATATTATGATTACAAATGTGTAACTCATTGTGTAAAATGTATTTACAATATATTTACAGTCTCAAAAATATATAACTAACACATAACTAAATTACAAATAAATCGTAACAAATCACTGTCAGGATTCATTAAATTTAACGTTGAATTTATTAAAAAGTTTAAAATGACTAATTTTACTTTCAACAAATAAATGTTTATCCTATGAGTATCAATGGTACTGATTATTTCGATTATATGTGCATTAAATACAATTTTAATTGTAAACTAACATTAATTAATGTGTATTATTCAAATACGAAAGAGAAAAATAAATTTCTTTCCACTTATGACAAAATATATCATTTTTCATTGAGAACATAATTAAAATAATTGAATTAAATCTTCAGCAATCTTCGATGCATTATTACGTAATAAATCACAAGAACAAAAATGTCAAATTTCTGACTCAAACATTCCAATCTTCTATTCCATTTTTATTTTGAAGTTACATTTCACGTATGCGATTGCTGGATAAATTAATTAATGGCAATAATGTTTTATCAAATACAATTAAATAAACATGAAATGTATAAGTTTTTTGAAAATAAGAAAAAAATTGCTTATAAAAAGAAAAAAAAAAACGATATAGTCATTTACGCAGATAGATGCAAGTAGTTTAATAGAGTGGTGGTAAGACACGTTCCGTGTGAGCATTATCAGTTGCTATATCGAGCTCTGAACCCGAGGGTTCTAGTCAGTTCAGAAAAGGAGGCAACTGTACGTAACTCTGTTGTACACCCGGCTCAGTTTTAATCAACACTTGGTCCTTTAATGTTTGCCGTCCGGGTGGCGAGTGCATGCCATAGTCCTGCTTCTGGTCCGACTGCTGCGCGTACTCCGCTTGTTCGTGCTGATACTTTTCAGTTGGACTTAACGCGTTCACGTACTCCAGCTGCTTGTTCTGCTGATGCTCATCCTCGGACATTGAGCCAGTCAAGTGTGTCGGCGGCGAATGGGTCACCATTGTCTGATAACATAACACCTTTTTATCTTATTTTTGTATTCTTTATGTTAAATAAACAATTATTACATCAAGATAGGAAGTTTACAGCATTTGGGGGAAAAGATGGACTTTTTGATTTTTTATCATATTTATTTTATTTAATGTGTAAATGACTTTGAGAAAAAAATAAATTCATTAATTTCCGATTTGAGTTTCTCATTTTAGCTAGGATTTAAGAATTTAACACATTTTTAAATACTTTATATTAATAATTAAATTAAATACAAATTTATAAATTCTATTTGTTGTTAACGATCGGATTTATAATAAAACACATTTTTAAATATCTCTGTTTTTAAAAAGTAATAATGTAAGGATTATATACAAACTCAGATAAAAGTTTGTAAATGTTTTTTGTATAATTTCTCATTAAAATATTATATAGAATTTTATATCCAATTTCTTTTATGTAGGGATTTTTTATAAACTCTTTGGAATATCTTTTACTAATTCCATTAATCAAATAAGGGGCCATTCATAAAAGACGTTCGCAAAATAGATAGAAAGAAAAAATGAAAATATATAATTTTGAATAAAATAAACAAAGATAAAAATCATAACATGCGAACGTCGTTTATGGACAATCCCTAAGAAGATTAAGATTTTTTATTAACTCGCTAAAGATTTTTTATTTTCACGCTAAAGAATTAATAATAAAAGTAAATGTATTGGTCTATGCACAATTTTAATTAAACTTGAATTTTTATATGATATTTTACTGCATCCGAAATATTTTTTAGGAGATAATAGAGAAATAATTTAAAACAGAAATCTAAGATCCTAAAAGGTATAAGTTTGAAATTCTTCTTGATATGCATTCATTTGAATTTTTGTCTTCATGACAATTGCTTTCCTGCTTAAATATTCATCAGACATTGTAATAAAATGATTTTTAATGGATTAAATCGAAATAGTGAACAAAGATTTTCATTGAAAAAACTCGTAAAAATTGGTGAATATTTGAAAAAAATGTTTATAGTTGTAGGATTCGAACCTATGTTTCGCTCAAAAATATTTAACTTTCATTGAGTGAGCAATTTTGTACTTCAGCAATTATTGTTATCTTTCGTCAAAAAATGTTAAATGTTTAATATTTAGGTTTTACCTGATAATCGCCACGAGTCAAAGTCGGTGACGGACTGTTGTTCGTATTAATGTAATCTTGGTGCACGCGCATCGTATTTCCGGACGGTGTTGAGAATAACGAAGCGTCGTGTTGCGAAAGCATAGTGGCGTACGAATATGGCGAGCCATTATTGCTTGGGCCGCCGAATGTCGCTGAGTACGGCGAATTCGATGGACTCAGGAGATTTAAATGAGGAGCAAGGTCGTAAGCTGAACTGTAAGCCCAGGCGTCCGGCGGTGCAGCCACGGTTGTCGTCGAGGTAAAGGAATTCAACGAATTATTTAGAGACGTAAATGATCCTGCAAGATAACAAAACAACATTTATTTTAGACATTTTCAATTTTTTATTAAACAAAAAATGATTGTAAATTAAAAAGTAATCATCAGATATGAAATTGGAAATGTATATTTCAAAGTGCCGTAATTTATAATAAAATATTTTTCTTAAGGAAATATTTTTCAATAATTATATTTTTGCATTCAACAATTTTGGATTTTTTTTGTTTTATTTTCTATGGTCAAATTAATGTTGATAGATTTCCTTTTAATTTATTATGAAATACCTTTCAGACCTGGACTTGCTGATCCTGTTGTCATGAATCCTCCAGTTTTTCGTGGTGGTTCATTTTTTCGCCACTTAGCACGTCGATTCTGAAACCACACCTGGACTCGAGACTCCGACAGTGCTAATTTCAAAGCCAACTCTTCGCGCGCAAAAACGTCCGGATAGGGCGCTCTATTGAAGGCACTTTCTAGTTCCTCTAACTGATAGGCCGTAAATGTGGTTCTGCAACATTTCCCAAATGGATATTTAAATACAAATTTTCTATTTCATATTTATATTGCAATCAGCGAAATTCAAAGTTGATTCATTAACATACCTAGTTTTTTTCTTTTTAATTCCATTATTGTCAGTCTTCTTTTTGGAATCCTTTTTAGCCGGTTGAGCTTCATTGCTGACTGCTAAAAAAATAAAGATCAAGTACTTTTTTTATATTTATACACGGAAAGCGAAATCGAGGAAAAATAGCTTGACAACTGCTGACAATATAAAAGCTTAGGCGGTAAAATTTTAAATTTTGACGTTAGAGTGAAAAAAACTCGAGCGTCAAGGGAAAATACCGCGGGAGTCAAGAAATTATAAACTTCAACTCGCATTTAAGGAAAAAACCAACCAAATTGATACTTTCATACCATAACCTTTGAGTTATTAAAGGTTTTCATTCAAATTATTTTATTTTTGTTAAAATTAAGGAATTAAAGTATAAGATGTCATGCTATTTTTCCTTCATTTCGCTTTCCGTGTATCTAAACTCAAGTTAAGAATCATTTTAATCAGTCATACGGTTCAAAGTAGATTTATCAAAGTTCAACAATATTTATAAAGTAAAAATATCCATCGATTGAATTGATAAATTATTATAAATGCAGAATGCGAGAAAAGTATCAACACGATAACACAACTTCTGCGTTCTAGTTGTTATAATACTAAATTCTTTTATAAAGTAATAAAAGCAGAGGTACGAAGACATCTTAATGTATGACGTATAGCAATCTATGGAAAATTACTGCAACTATATATAACGCCAATAAAGACAAACAAAACATGTTGAATTTTTCTTGTATTATTTAATTTTAAAGAAGTGAAGAAATAAAATGTCAAACTTTTTTTTGCTCATTAACAAAATTGTCGTTCTCATTTTCATATTTACTATTTTAATTATTATATTTGTAAAACAGATTTCTTCTAATTTCTTAAACTTGCATAATCTTTTGCAAAGGAAATACAGGACGGACCTGACGTAAGTTGATTCATCGGATCGCTAGTCTTTCGTTTAAGCGAATTGCCAAGTTGAAGACCCTGTTGCAGTGTGGTGGAGGTGGCTGTAACCGCCGTGGAAGTCGACGTTGTAACATCCTGCGACGGTGGCAAGGGTGCATACATGCCAGCCAATTCCAATTCTTTCAGTTCTTTTTGCGGTTGCTGTTGTTGCTGTTGCTGTTGTTGTTGCGAAGACATATGATGATGTGAGGCTTGATGATGCGGCGGACTATTTGATGAGTCCAACTTGTGAAGATGTGCGCCGCCGGCGGGCATCAGTTCTCCACCGTGATGTCCGCCGTGAAGACCAAGCATCACTTGGATGCTGTGTACACCGCTTCCACTTCTGCCGCCGAAATCCGAAAAAATTGGATCGTCGAAGGGACCACCGTCCATCGTCCAGTTGCAACCGTAAGCCAAAATGGTATATCTTAAAGTTCAACGATAAGTTGAACCAAGTCTTCGTTTGTCTTCTTTTTTCTTTTAGCAACGATGATGATAATAATAAAGATGATTACTTATAACACATAATACAATTCCTTTGCTAAGATAAGATTATCTTCACTTGAAAAACTTGCTGATAATCCTTCACTTGAACATAAGATGATGATCCAACAGACACCCTTTGACGAAGAAATTTGAATAAAGTTGCAAAACACAACACTCGTTAAAATAAAAGTAAGTTGATTTGTTAATCAGGGAATTGAAATAATTCTGATGTTTCCTTGCAGATAAGTATTTCGAAGAATTTGTAGAATCGGTAACTTTGATTACAACTGATTATTGACGGTCAATGCTTCTGAAGAGTCAACTTTCTTTGCAACTGTCATCATCAATTTGAGTTGAGTTGGTAAGTTTGAGTTGAGGATGGTTCCAATTAAGAAGTCAATGCTTAAGAAGTGCAAAGGTCATTTGGGCTGGCGTTAGCTTCCGATGTTCCTTTAGATGATTTCAAATCTTCCAAGTTGAAAATGTATATATATAAAAGAGATAATTGTTGTTTATTGGCAATGTCACAAAACCAGGGAGAAAAATGTTGGTAAAAAGATGAGCAAAGATAGCGAGTTTTGGATGGCTAATCGTGTGGCGTTTTTGGTTGGCGCCGCTTATCACTTAAGCAATTATGCAAAAACGAGAGTGATTGCCGCGAAGCGCGCGTAATGGAATCTCAACCAATTGCGATCAATTGTTGCCGGTTATGATTAATTTTGATTAGTTTTAAAGCTTCACTTAACGAAGTGAACTAGTTTTGGCGGACCTTGCTGCGCGACTGATCCCCAATGAACACTCGTCTGATGATCCGAGGACTGAGCTAATCACTCTATACTCACACAGGCTTATATTTTAACGAGTTGCCGCGTCTAATTTCCCCCGCCACGTAGTACCGCGGGACCAATCGCAGCGTCTTCCACGAGGAATAGCAGCGCTCGATATGCGGGCTTTGGTCCGGCCTCCGGTTGCCTTTTACAAATCGTCTCGTTGGCTTTACGCGCTGCGATTGGATCGGTAGGATGCAACATGCGACAAAGATGGCGAGAACTTAGGCCGTGTGTGAACGCCAAATCATGATGGTACCATGCGCTTTTACTCTCGATCACAATTTTTAACAGTCAATGGCTTTTCAAACCCGCCAAAAAGAATGAAAAAAAAAGAAGCTTAACTTCGTGGGATGATATATAGAAAAAACTCTTTTTCGTAGTACTTTTATCTATTTGATATGTAATGTAACAAACATTATTATTTCTTACTAAGGCAGATTTTTTAACTTTTGTTGAGAATAAAATGTTGATAATCATAATTATTTGACAATGATGGGGGGATAAAGCATAATTTAGTGGAACATTAAGTTCATGATGACAAACCTGCTTTCCAGTTTAAAGATGTAAAAAAAATGATTTGTTTTATTTATTAAAAATGCATTTTTGTTGAATATTTATTATGTTGTATTGTCGTTATGTCGTGTTGTATATATATGTTATTTTGTCTTCAGTTTTTATTTAAAAGTTCATAAGGTCTGTTATTTATTTCAATTACCAGTTAGAAAGATTTTACATATTTCTAAAATTGCGAGCAATTTTATGAAAAATGTCTACATAAATTTTCTGCTGATAATATAGTATATAAAAATGTAGTAACTTTGCATGAATTTCTTTTTTGAATTTTTAACATTAGAATGCAATAAATCAAATACAAAAAATATATAATATGATAGTCCAAAAATAAGAAGATTATTTTATATGTAAAGTATTATAAAGTTGTAATTAAATTATAATACAAACAATAATTATTATGAAATGCATCTATACTTTATTGAAAAGATAATTTGTACAATTGTTGGCAACTTCATAATAAATAATAATAATTAGACAATTGTGTAAAGTTTATTTAACAACACCGGAAATATCTTTTTTATAACTGTTTGGGGTATATTATTTTTATATTTTCAAGCAGATATTACGAAATTAAAATAATGAAAATAAGAATATCAAATAATAAAAATCAAAATGTTGAAAAAGTAATGTTCGTATTAAATTTAATTAGTTTAATTTGTGTAATTAATATTATTATTTTGAATGAAATGATTCAAATTACTTTGAAAAAGGTGTTTCCTCGTAGAAATCAAAATTATATCATAAAATAAATATAAGCATAGTTTTCATTTAGTATTTTGTAAAGTAGTATCATGTTAAAATAACTACATTTTTTATATAATAAAAAATTTAAAACAAAATAAAAATGTGATTACAAAAAAAATCTTTTGTTTACTTAGATGGATTATTTTTACAGTCATAAACAATTTTTGTATGGAATATTTAACTATAGCTTAAACTGAATTTCATACGCAAAATAATATACTTAAAAGAACATAGTAATTAAGAGAATGCACAATTTTGACTATAAAATATTTCAATTTATAAAGTTAATATTACAAACAATTATCTTATCATCCCAAAGAGATTCCAATCATCTCAATTTTAGTTTTAATTATTGCATTATTTACCATTTCAAATATGTTCTGTATGATTTTTGTGTTATCTTCTACCAAGCATAAAATAAAATAACTTTTTAAAATCCATTATTCGAATAAAGATATCTTTATTGAAAAAAATCCTCATTACATTCAAAGTAGTCTAAGTTTCACTAAACATTGACTATATCTTCTACACTTCAACATTCAAAAGCAGGAATACATCCAAACTCAGTCATCAAGGTTGGCATTGAAAATGAGTTCTTTTCACAAGATTCTTTTTTGCACCAGATTTGTTCTTCTGTTCAACATCGTTTTGTCTCTTGGTTTCACTATCTCTGTCTTCTATCATGTCATTAAAAACGGTGAAGTCATATCCTCTGGAACGCACTGGTCGAAGGTCACGCACATAGAACTCTCCAAAGCTCTCGACGTTGCACATCTTCCCACGTAATTTCACTTCACATTTGTCGTTCTCGAAACAGTCACACTGCGATTTAACTCACATACACACACCAACATAGAACCCGCAATCAATATACCAAACAAATTGATTTTATACATAAAAGTTTTCAAAAATAAAAAAAAATCACATTTCCATAATTGCAGTAATTTGTCTCAATTGTTAAGTTATTCACATGAATGATTGGGAGATGAAAAGTGTGGATGATAAGATGTTTGGCTGGTAATTGTGGTTGAATTGTGTTTTGGTGTGAAAAATGTTGATTGATGAGGATCGATTGATTGGTGATCGAGTTTTGGTGGAAGGTGGACTTGGATGTTAAAGAGATCCATGTCCGTTGACCGGCTGTATGGCACTGAGGCTCTTAAGCGTAAGCTCAATGAAACCAGCAATCGCCAGGAATTGCCTCGAATTGGCCCAATCAAACTACCCCCATTCCGTATATACACGCGTATATTAACTGTTAATTTTATCGGCGCTAATTAGCGCCCGAGTTTGTTCGCAGAGCAGCGATCCCCCGCGCTCCTGATGTTCCTATAACCGCGGAGTTTGGACGCGACGCTCTCTCTCTCTCTCGCGCTCTCTCTTCCTCTTCTTCTCGCCGGCTTTGCCGTCAAAAGTGAACTCGCTTAAACGTTACTATTAAAACACTTTCACTGCAATTAGATGTCATCGTGTTCAGTTTAAATCATTTCAATGACACATTTTAACTTAGCTGGATATTGTTCTGGATTAGTTTGATGCATTTAGAGGTCGCGCGCACGATGTCACGTGTAGCAAGTGACATGATTGCGGTGCACGCTTTTCACTCAGACTGCTTTCTTTTTGTACATTCAATTTAGTTTAATACAATTTTTGGATGTGGGAACTTGATTTTGATTATCTTAATTGGAATAGAAAAGATAAAAATATGAAGAACAGTCAATTCCAAGATAGTAATGTGGTTTAGATTTGGATTCCTTGACTGGGTTATCTTGAACTAGATCAGGATTTAATTTAACCCTCACGGACGAAAATATATTTAAAAAATATATGTAAATAGTATATTTTGCACCAAAGGAAATTAAAAAGAAAATTCGCTACCGAGTGCGAAGTTTACAATCCGAGCCGAAGGCGAGGTTTGTAATCGCACGAGGAGAGAATTTTCCTTTATTTTCCATGGTGCAAACGATATTTTTCGCCACAAGGGAGCAGAAAATGCAGTTTCTTTAAAAACCTCTAGAGATGGAAGCTGCATTTTCTGTTACCGTGTGACGAAAAATATGTTTCCGTTGAAAATGTAGGCAAAAATATATTTAAAAATAACCAAAAATAACCAAAAAACAAAAAAACAAACAAAAAAATATATTAAATATATGTAATATGTATTTTAATATACATTTAAAATATATTTGTATATATAATTTATATTATTTATATATAAAAAGCGGCAACAAGTTACACTTAAGTATAATTTTATATATATGTATGTATATATATATATATATTATTCCGTGTGGGAAAGTAATGTTCTAAAAGGATCCTGATATGGTCATTTGATTGGGTACTGCTTCTAAGTTTTATATGAGAATATTATAAATTCTAGTTAAGAAGGTTTTGTTACGAGGTTAATTATTTTGTATATTCGAGAAGGTGTAGACTATATCTAACAAACAGAAAGACATGAGTTCAAATCTAAGTTTCAGTTTTTTTAATATACATTTTTTCAGTAAAATTATATGGACCTAGGTATGGACCTTATGTAACAAATTTATTATAATTAGTGAATTAAATATTTTCCTTTGAATTACTGTCCGAGTGAACAACTTTTTCTAATTGTGAAATAGTGCAACAACATTCAGCAATATTTTTAATGCAAATGACATGTCCTTTTCTTCGGCCGAATGCTCAACTTGAATTATTTATTCAAGATTGGATTCCTCAGCGGAATGCAGTGGATGGATGTAAGAAAATGGATGGATATAAGAAAATGCGCCGGTGTGCCAGTAAGAAGTCGGCATTTCAACTGGCCTAAATGGATTTAACTCGAAGTGATTTTGCCAACGAACCACTAAATTGAACACATACGAACTAAACTAAACTCAACTGAGCTAATCATATCACATTACTAGCGTTATTAGCCGAGCGATGATATAAGTAAAGGTCCAGTGATGGTCGACTGCAGTACACCGGGTTGCGTCTGCAATGACCCTTGTTTGGTGCCGTATATTTTTCTAATATAAATACAACATCTTTTCGCGCAAAATGATCTAATTAACAGTGTTTTTTCAATTGTTTATTGTTAATCGAATTATTTTTTTGTCACTCCCAAAAGTTCAACTTCTAAGTAGAAGTGTCTTCTGTTCCGTCAGAAAAAATTGCTAAATAGTCAACTGAAAGACCGAAGTTTTCCGAAGATAACCGAACATGGAAATATGGCAATGAATAGAACCGTGAATCATATACGATGACTCGTAAATTGACGAACATTTTATGTGTCGTTTAACTTCTGTGATTCCTAGGCTTAGTAATCTGTTTACTTGCAAAATTGCAATAATTGTTATATTTGTTTTATTTATTAATAAATAATAACATTCAATGCATTTTTTAAATGTACACTCGAACCCTTCAAAGTGCACATTCGTTATGTGCACATCCTCGCGACGTGCACGAAATTCACCTCACATCGTGCACGGAAGTTGGCATACGATAATTTGGCGCGCAATTCAAATAATTTTTGTAATAATATGTATGTCAAATGATTTTTTTAAATTAATAGTGATTATTTAATGTATATTATCACAAATAAACAAATATAATTATATAAAATTATAAATAAACAACAAAATTATTCAGATGTCAATTTTATTTTTTAATTTATTTTATGTAACTAACAAATGTTTTATTTATAGTGAATATTAAATATATTAAAATTTTACTTACCGTTGATTTTTTTCCTGACATTTTTCATATCACACAATATTTCTATAAAAAAATATACTTTTCACTTTATTAATTTAGATCAATGGATCGATATAAACAAAGTAACATAACCTTCAAAAGTATTCCTTTGAGGATTGAACGTTGTCAGCACTGCGCAGTATTTCAGTATACGCGC
>JABFPJ010005815.1:0-11716 GCA_022817425.1 Gryon sp. ZL-2020
TTTATATACATATTTTAATATTTTTTAAATTAATAATATTTACTTATTTAATTTAATTTTAATGTATAATTTATACATTTGTACTAGCTGAATCACCGGTTTCGCTCAGCAAAAAGGCTATGACCCCTTCTCTCTTGACAACCCCTTGACAACCCCCTGACAACCCTCTGACAACCCCTTGACAACCCCTTGACAATCCCTTGAGAATCCCCTGATAACCTCCTGACAACCTCCTGAAAACTCCCTCACAGCCTCCTGACAACATCCTAACAACCCTGATTACTTTATATATATCGCAATTTTATATAGCCTACAGCACTTTAGAGAAGTTCAGCTAGTTGCTCTCAAAATTTGAACAAAATCTTTCGTAGATTTTGCGTGATGCTTGAACAAACAAACAAACACACTTTCATATTTATACAGGGTGTAACAAAAATATAGTGCATGTACTGTACCTGATGTACATGTACCAGGTACCTGAAGCTCCCTTGTGAAAAAAACATGGAACAATATATATTGCCATAGGTCTAGCCATGGTTGCCACAATATTCGCCATGGCATGGCTATTAGTGTGGTAGATGCTACAGACCTTGCCATGGCTAGTACTGTGGCTTGTATCCATGCTCATGGTCACAGTTTGGCAAATATTTTGGCAATCATGGCTAGACCTGTGGCAATATATATTGTTACATAATTTTGCATAAGGAATCTTCTGGTAATTTGGTGCACTATATTTTTGTTACACCCTGTATATATTAGTTAGATACATGAGAAAATATTCGGATTAAGTTGCAACGTTTTTTAATGTTTATTTTAAGTTTAGTTTTAGTTTTTTAATATAATATGTTAATGCTTCATTCTCAAATATTTGACATTTATATATTTTTCTGATTGTCCATAATTAGCAGTGCAGGGTTAACTTTGATACTTAGTCAAAGAAATTATTCAAGCACGCAGGCTAAACATTATATATGGCAGATATATGTATAATATATGGCAACATATGTCACAGTATTTCTTTCCCGTATATGATCTATATGTCGCATATTTGGTGTCATATATGTAACATATATATCACATATATGGAGTCATATATGCGGCATGCATGCAACCATATATATGAGACTATACACATTTTATCACAAGAAAACTCAACCCGGACAACTCAACACACGGACATTTCAACCCACGGATATTTCATCCAACCTTTTTCATATAACATTTTTATATAACTGAACGTATTATTATATATTATTATTATATACTAATATTATTATTCACATTTATTTTTTTAGCCTTGTATTTCGACGACTGATTAATCTGTATAGCATCAGAAAAATTTAATTTTATTTTTTAGCTAATATATAATGATAAAAGAAATTCATTTCAGTCGTGTACTAAATTTGGTTCGATGTAAATGTTATTTATTACTAATCTTATATTTATTCATTAATTTATATATAATTTATTATAACTTATACATTATAGTAAAAGTGTTAAAGTAATTGTTAATAATGTTGTCGTTCATTAAAAGTCAAAGAGGAAAAAAGTTATTATTATTAAATAATAAATAAATAAAATGAAAATAAATAAAAAAATAAATTACTACAATAGAAATAAAGTTTGTAAAAATTTATATCACATTATTAAAAAATATATGGAAAAATATGTGTTGAAATTAGTGTTTTTTGTCCTGTGTTCATTTATCCAGGGTTGAATTGTCTTGGTTCGATTGTGCGGGTTGAGTTGTCTTGTTGAATAAAGTCAGTTTCCCGCCATGTCGCATATATGTTTATCTTTTTCTGGGCAGGTTATATTGATCTTAAAATCTACTCCCGTGTGTGCAGTTTTATATTAACGTTTATTAATCAATTTGTTTCGTTTTACTTGTGAAAACAATATACATAAAAAACAATCTAATAACCAAAATCAATGTACAAAAGTTGACACATAATGTAATTATTTTCTAATCATACATTTTGATATTTATAAATATAAAAATGTTATGATCAACGATGCTATTTTAACATTCGAATACCTATAAAACGATATTTCTATTCAACTTCCATAAATTGTATAGACCCATACTTCTTTACATCAATTTGCAAGTGATGTTAAAACTGTAAAATTTAATGGATTGCAATATATATTTGAACAATAAATTACGGTCCAACATATTATGACCCAATTCTAAACATAAATTAGTTCAGTTTTTAATTAAAAAAGAAACGAATTTATTAAACTTTTAGTTACACCAATTTAAAATGATCCAATGAACAACAGATGACACATTCAACGATTGTATTATTTGCGAGAAATTCTATTTTATCGATGAAACTTAAATTCTGTAGGAAACTGAATTTTTCGGGAAACGCGATTTCGTCACTGAAACGTGATAATGTCTGGATCTCGCTTGAGACTAGCAAAAAGTTTTACTCGAAATCGAAAACCCCCTTTGCGATTCCCACTAGAAATACCTAAATTCATTCTTGTATCTGACCAATAAAAACGAAAAATAATTTTCTCTTGCTGACATAGTTTCACAAGTTTTTCCATATATCCATCAATATTGAAGCAGATTTTCTTACGACAAAATAACGGTTAATCATACCTAACCATTGAATGCTAATTCAAATCCAAATTTTCAAGTATTTAAATTAAGAATATCAATAATTACTTTCTTAAGGGGTCACGTTGTGTGTTAGAAGAAATGAAAATCCTAGGTGTTAGAAGAAATATTATTTATCTGATTTTTCATGTAAAACAATAATTTATAATATATCTATAATTTAGTTATAATATTCACTAATAACAAGCACTTTGTTTGACTGAATCGGTATACTCACTGTATAATAATAGTATAGCTGCATTAGCTATACCATTATCATTGACTAACTTTTAGCTCAAAAATAAATATAGTCACTTTGAACCGTATCATCTATATTGTGTGTGTGTGTATGTGATTCTTACGAATTTGAACTGAAAACGAGCAACAAGCTATTGCCTTAGACAGCGTTGTGTATAACAGCGTCGTTAGTTTGATATCATCGAGTTATCGACTCTTGGACGTATATGAGAAGGGGAATTTGACAAGACTGCTGTATAACTATGGCATGCGAGGCGCACAAGCGAATGTAGCAATGTTAGTACTGCAGGATAGGATATGAGGTGTGTAAACTTTTCTCCTTTATCTTTTTCTTTCTGTCACCCTGGGCAATAGGCTAATTAAATTATAATATCTTTCGTTACGTCGATCAATGACGATACTTCACGTTTCAACAAGGGACAGATCTGGCACGAATAATTTAAAAAAATGTGTATCACAAATTATGTGTCATTTTAGTACAAACGCAAAAAATATTTGATTGATAAAAATAATCGTATCGCTGAAATAGTAATATTTTTTAATTGATGTTATAATATCTAAAATGTATGGTTATATTAATCTGAATAATAAATATACTTGATACATAATATATAAAGTGTATCATTAAATATTAATAGAAGTGTTATAGTTTTGCAGTTTACAAATAGTGTATAAGTAATATCTTAGCAAGTACTAATTGTCTTAATATCAATATACGTAGTATTTTAGATTAATCAATATATATATCAAACTATCGGCTATATATACACTCAAACAAACAATACTTGACTGACGCTATTCAAAATTTTACTCATTTTTTTATTTCATTCAAAAGTGATAAATGTTTGAATGAAATAAAGTTTATTCAAAAACTATTTCCCTCCGCCGTTTATTTGTCTGTAGTCATAGCTAAAATGAATCTTGTTTACATTCAATTCTTTTATGAACATGAAACTTTAGATACAGTATCTTTCATTATTTAATTGAACAAAGTTCTTGCAAAGTCACCAAAAACCTTTAAATAGATCACCGTGATAATTAACTGTTTTCAGATTTAGAACATTTGATGATTGTCCCAAGGATTTTAGTTCTTTTTCTCTCCTATTTTTTCCTAATTATTCAAAATTTAAATAATTAAACATTTTTTGTCTATCAAAGGACAAATTGATTTCCTTCTTTTTATAGTGAATGTTATCAATACGTTTATCTATATCCATAATAAATATTAGGAACATAAACTTATTCAATCACGAATAATATCTACTGTAAGCAAGCAAAGTGATAATACATTTGAATGTAAAATTGTCACCGTGCACAGTGACAAACTTTGTGAAATTATATCCGCCAATAAGCGCACGAGTCCGGTTGGCCGAGTTACTGCGTCGCTCCGTAAATGGTAAGGAGAAGTCGAGCTATTATTTAGTGTTTGACTGTATGATAAGAGAAATCGCGAGTGTTTCGGATGGACATTGTTCACGGACTTTACGGACAACGCTCCGACTGTTGAATGTACTTACATAAACAACACACTACTCCCGCTCGTCAAAAGTGTCGGTACGTAGATACGTACAAACAGAAGTTCGTTTATATCCGTAAATGCATGCAAACGAGTGTCTGTGTTGTCCATGCACGATCGTATGTTGCCATGACCCTCGTACACAACAACAACCACCAGAAGAACGAGTCACTCGTACATATAAGCTCAAAAAATGGAAAAAAGACCTACTAGAGAACGCCTTGCGCGTGATCAGACTACATACTCTGACATGTATCTTGGAAACAGAGTTAATCGATTTTCTTTCCAACTACTGTGCAATATATTCACGAAATGTATTGTTTTTCGACTGCCAATTTGTACCGGAATTGAGATTCAATTTTACCTTACTAGCGGAATAATTTTGAGCGCATCGTTAGCTGCTTTTATCGCAAGAAATAATCAATCGTAAAATCGCAGGTGAACGTGTCTCGATAATTTAGTATCAAAATTGTGTCGATTATTTAGTATCGTTGATTTTTGTACTTGTATAGAAGATATAAAAGATGCAAAAATTAATCTGTCAAAAGGTCTTTACGCTTAACTATCGGTATTTGTTAGAGTTATCGATGAAACTTCAGTTGTTCATCTATAGTATATCCAATAAAGGTTCTTAAAGACAGTAAACACATTAACTTGTCCTTAATGTGATTTCATCCAAAAGATTATAGTGCGAGATAAATTAGTTTTTTATTACGAGGAATTAATAATTTCAAGACATTGATTCAGTAAATAATTAGTTAGCAAAATAAACTTATAAAATAAACAATTATGATGACATCCTTTAAATGACGTTCTACTATTTCTTTAAACTTTAAAGATGTTGTAACAAAAACACATTTCTGCTTTAAGCAATATTTCATCAAACCTACAAAAACAGATAATATTAACATAATTTAATTCGCAAAAATACACACTATAACTGAACAATAGCTTTATTTAATATATATTCACTCTACAAATAATTAATAATACTACTAAAATAATTGTATGAATTTAAAAAGATAAGAACAGAAGACATTCAACTCAAATCGCTAAAATCATTAATTTTCCACCGATTTCGATAATTTTTTAATTGATGTGGTCTGATTTCACTGAGAAAACTTAAACTAAGCTAAAATTGTGTTAGATATAACTTTGTAACAGCATAAATGTTGTCATGCCACATTAGCTTAAGATTTGTAAACTAAATTCGCATGAATTCATGTGATTTAGTATTAATTTTCTTGCATAAACTTAGCCATGTTATATTAGCGTGAGATCCATGCGATTTTAGCATACAAATCGAGTATTTATGGCATTGAAATCTAACTAAAACAGAGTGACAAGTGCTATACTATAATTGTTTGGGAGTTCCCTCAGTGTATATTGCATTTCAAAATCAAACTTGTTTTATTAAAAAAAATATTAAAATGTATTTAATTAACAATTAATGTTGTAAAAAGGTTAAAAATGATCCCGTTACCATAATTTGAACCGATTGTTTTTTGTAAAACGATGCAGAATTTCATAATGAAAAAGTTGTTCTAATGGAAATGGGTGACATGTAATTGCGCCAATGACCTTTTTTTAACAAAAATTTGGATCCTGCAATTGCGCCAATATGATATGGTAGTTGCGCCACATTTGTTACTGAAATTGCGCCAATTCAACAATAACTTAACAGAAGAAAACCTTTATTTCGTAAATATAAACATAAAAAAACATTTCTTGAATTGAAAATATAAAATGAACGCATAAAGTCAAGAACTGTAAACAAATATACAAAAAACATTTCTAAAATATTATATTGGTATATAATGCGCATTTATTTCGTCGTTTTCGTATTTTTGTCGTTCAGCAATTATACTTTTTTACTTTTTTAAGGTAATCGCAGTTATGTATGATGATTTTTGCTAGTTATAAAGTAGGAATATTAATATTATTAATAATGTTTTATTAAATAATTATTTGAGAAAAAGTACTGAAACATATATAACTTATTTTAAAATTGCTGTCACTTTAAATATCATCAGTTAACTAAGTCTAAATCGAAAGAAAAGTGAAAGAAAATGAAATTAGTATTTATTATTTTCGCAGCAAAATAAACATATTAGGATTGTAACTTGTTTAGCAGTACACAAATTCTACTTTGGTGTACAATTTAAAATTTTTGAACAATTCGAATATTATTCCGTGTCGCTAAAAATTGTTATAATGTAACACTTGGTTATGTATTAAAAAATAGCAGAACCATAAAGAGTTAAGTGAAATATCAAAAAATTGAAAACAATGATAAAACTCTATATTTGAAAAAGTGGCGCAATTGCAGGAAAATATTTCATGTTGGCGCAATTGTATAGTCAAAAATAGTGGCGCAACTACATATTAAAATTGGTATCATATTGAAATTTGATTCTATTTAAAATAATAAAGTTAAAGTCAATTAACGTCAAGTGGGAAAACTAGCATTTTAAGCACTTTTTATTCTTTTTTAACTGTGTTTACTTTGCCTAACAAAACGCGGAAAGGAAAATGAAAATTTTATGAAAATTATGGTACCGGCAACAGTTTTAATATAAAAAAAATATGAAAAATAAGTTTACGAGATAAGTAACAACTTGCTTCTGAAGTAGCATTTTTGCGCCTTGCAATAACATACAAAAATGTAAAATAAAGCTGTTTTTCACTGGATTTTTCAAATGTTGATTGTACCACACGAAAGAAGATACTTTAAGATATCGATTAATGCAATTAAAATATTTTTATATTTTTCCGTAAATTTGCCATTTTTGAGTTGAATATTCTCTTAAACGAACAGATAACCAATATTCATTACTGAAATATGTTCAGTTACTTACTACATAGCTTAAGTTAGCATTACATTCTCGCAATTACAAAAAATAACAACGGTTAATGAAATCAATGATCTATAAAAAAGATAAACGTTAACGTCGAGCATTGGATACAATTTGAAATTAGGTTCATTAATTTTGCAGCCTCTATCTTATTCTTTTTTTTCGTTTTACTATTTAACATGCCAAATCAACAGATTCTCATAATTCGATAGCAGACAGTAATCCACCCAGGGGAACACCTTGGGATTGGTGCTTAGAGTAGTGCATTCAACCTGTCTATTACTCAGGCGCTGCGCCACGGGACATTAGAACGCTATTGGTACATTATCAGCAAGCATTAATACCAACTCAAGCTGCCTCGCACTATCGCGTTGCACGCTAAGATAATTACAGAGTGAAATATCGTCCAGCGAGTCGGCGTGATTGGCTACTGTATTGCTAGTACCATTTCGTTCTCAGCCAAAATTTTTTACCCGTTTTTCTTTTTTTTCTCTCTACCACTCTCTCCTGGCCTTATCGTTTCGCATGGTCGTTTTTTGTTTGGTGGATTAAAATGCTGTTAATGGAAATAAGCTTCACCGACGTGTTTGGAAAATGTGCTATGTGCATAATATAAATAACACATAAAATCATTCGCGATAGAGCATCAAAAACGCAAATGATTTGTCCACATTGACGCATTGGTGAATTACAATTACTTAACGAATTTATGTAAAAACGTAGAAAAGAGGTTGTCTTTCACAGGATTAAATATTTCCAAGAGCAACACACAAAAATTAGTAGGCACTCATAAATGTATGTTTGATTGTATTAAATGATTTGGTTAACCTAAAGCAAATAAATTTTGCATATTTGAGATAACAATACATTATTGTTTATAAACTTGTAATGGATCTTATTAAACTTTTTGGTTTTACGTAATACAATTACAACATTACTTAACGTAATTAATATATGAAATATAAAAGTCTTATAAAATATGATTTATTTTCTAGATTTGGAGAAACAATTAATACATATGAAGAAAAAGAATATTACTGAATACACAAAAACAAAAAAATATATATTGTTTTGAAACAATAAGCGATTTATTTAGTATAGATTGATTTAAATGAAATAATTATATTTTATTACTTACTTCATTCTATACTAATTTAGTTTTCGCACTAGCACAAACGAAACAGCGACAACAAAACTACACGGAATCGTAAATCTAACCTATTTTTTAGGATTACTGAACGAAAAATGTCAAAAAAAACTGTTTAATCATTTCAACCATAAAGTTTGGTTCACTGTAATATATGTAATATAATACGGACAAGCAAACGCTTTCTGATGGTATTAACAAAACAATTTTGTTCCAATAAAGAAATGAATTGAAGAAGTATGTTTGTTACACAAAAATAGTTTTAACATAACATAAACATACTTTATTGCCAGTATAAACATATTTTAAGAAACATACTGATATGTTTACGTCTAATATAGCATTATTTTGGGTATAGAAAGAGAGAAGGCGAGAGAGAAAGAGAGAGAGAGAGAGAGATATGGAGAAAACACACAACGGAAGGTATTAGGTGACGATGCATAGAAGGATTTTATCGCGAAGCAGAGTGTAGTGAGTTTGTAGAACACATATTTGGGTAGGGATCAGAGAGAATTATCCGCTGAATTAGCCCCTCAATTCCCTGCCATCGCGTGGGCATAGGCCACGGCTCAATTCTGTGTTTCTCATCCATTTCTCCCTTATCCCTTTTCTCTATCCATCGCGTAATCAAATTTAAGGCTTTAAATCGAAACCGTCTTTGAAGTTAACAGTCGACTACTGTATGTTTTATTGACTCACGAACTGTGAATTCAGTAAGTGAATTCATATTTTATTTAGCCGGTAATAATTGTAAAGTAAGTCGGAGAATACCTGTTGATATTCTACTGAAACAATGCTTCTCTACAAGTGTTACTTATTATTTTCAGTCTGACAATAATGAAAGAGTCGATGCTTTGGTCGTACGAGAAAAGTTTTGTCAGGAGAGATGGTTGAAGGATTTTATTTAGTTCGATTGAGTTGATGCTTTTCTAGAAAAAAATGTGAACTGTGAAAGTCGGTGAGCAGGATTTTGGACATGTAGATAAAAATAGAAGAAGCAATAGAACTCGCGACTAACAAAGTTTTCTGCGTGTTGACAAAAGTATATTCTGGCTTATGACTTGACGAGCTCAACATTTGTTCTTTGAAATCATCCTGCAATTTTATATTTTTGAAAGAAAAGCTACTTTTTCAAAGAGTAGTAAAAATATAACTATTTCGGATGTTGGATGAAAACTTTTCACTGGTTAGAATTTTTTTCACGTAAATCTAGGTTAATCGCTACCATCGCTAGAGAACCAATTTATTGAAACCTAATTAGATTTCGGAGCATAGTTTTATGGCTTGCATTTCATTAATTCGAGCGAATTTTTAAGAACTTTTCAAGATAACGACCATTAGTTTCTTTTTTCATTAATAATTTTCTGTTCTTCTAATTAATAATTTATTTTTTCTTGTTGTTTTCGGAATATTCAAAAAATATACATTATTGACGTTTGAAGTTATTTCTCTCAAAAATTCTTGACATTAAGATGCCATTTAAACTTTAGCTATCTTAAACTTAGTCAAGCTAAAATATGAACACGTATGTTCAAGCTCTTAGGTGAAATTCATATTTCATAATGTTCGATTAGATGCGGTGATGAGAATATATTTGATGTATATGCAGTGATGAGTATATCTGTTTAGTATAATTTATAAAAATTATCAAACGAAAACAAATATGGTCACATTTGCAAAAAAAAAAAATAATTATAAATAAGAAATAATTATAAATAAATAGAAAAGGTTAGTTATAAAAAGTTAATCATTTAATAAGCGCGCGTAGCGCGATGTTATACCCTAGTACATTAAAATGCACTAAAAAATATAATGAAAACCATAATGTACTTAAATTAAGTATATCTTATTAAAACCAATTATATTTCACTTTAATTAAATGAAATCAAATATACGAACTTTTTTGATACACATTTTTTGCACTGTGTCATGAATATCAGTGATAGTTTAAGAAAAAAATGTTTATTGTAAAATAATGCTGTGTTATGAGTCCGAGTATGATTAAAATATAACAGAACTGGGAATCACTTACACTCTATGCAACATCTCGGATATTAAAATTCGCGAAAGGAATGCAAGATTGTAAACATTATCGCAGATCTTTTGTACTGACACAAGAAACAATTCCACGATAGCGAGTGTTGAAAAAATTGAGTCATAAAAAATTGAAAATTACGATTTATGTGCTATTTTCAAACAAAAATTACGTCTCCTCGGTTCGGTCATGAAAATCGAACTTCTATATTACTTTCGGAAACGAGAATGTCAACGAAAAAACCTCGCAAATTTTCATTTTACAGTAATGTTCGTCGAAAAAGTGAACGTAAAACAAAATTGAAAAAAGCTTTTTATGAGTTTTTCAAAAGTTCGATAAGTAAAATTTATCAATAATCCATTATAAATCATTAATTTTTTAATTCTTATTAATAAAGTTAATGTACAGTCTTTAGCATACATGCCTGGTCTTTTTCAGTAAGGGTCAGTAAATGTTATCTTTGTTTAACCATTTTCTATGTTATTAATTAAACAAAGATAACACTTACTAACACTTCTTGAAAAAGGCTTAGCATTTATGCTAAAGGCTGTATACCATTATTATTACGTATACTGAAATCAACTTCATGTCTAACGTTTTTATTAGCCAATCAGACACTACTTCGTTATTTGACAGCTTTAGTTTTAAATGTTTCTTGACATTCCAAAATCAAATTATTAAAATATAGTATATTCGGGATAGTGGGTAGATTCAGTCTACCATATTAGACTAAATAAATAATCAGATCGAACTCATGTTTGAGGAAATAAGCTATGGATTGTTTAGTGATATTACTAAATTTTTACTAAATAATCCAGTCGAACATGAGTTCGATTGGATTATTTGTTTAATATAACCTGATAGGTTAAATTACAAGAAAGTATTGTAATGCTGGGGTATAAGTGTTAATTTGATTAATATATCTAGACTGTTTATGAATGTCTATATAATTTGTATATATTTTTACTTTATGACAGTAAAATTATTATGAAACTGTATAGTAAAATTTATGTATCAAAACATAATGAATAAGTAGGAGTCATATCTCCAATACGACTCCAATAGTCACTGTTTATGTTTCAGTAGATCAGTGGCTATGCGCGTGATTTCGTAATTGTGAAGAGGGCGGTTCAATTCCTATATAAATAATTTTTCGTTACTCGGGGAGGGAAATGCCATTTTCCTCCCTAGGGAGATTTAGGAAAATGGCTTTTTTCCCTCCCTCGTAACGAAAAATATAGTATGCAACATGGGAGATGATCGGAAATTCGATCAGCAATGATTTGTACTTTTACTT
>JABFPJ010005816.1:0-11716 GCA_022817425.1 Gryon sp. ZL-2020
CGATAACATCCCGATAACATCCTGACAACCCCTTGACAACCCCCTGACAACCCCCTGACAACCCCCTGACAACCGCCTAAGGCGGGGAGGGGTCCAAAATCGGAAAAAATTTTTTTTTTCAAAAACTACTTTACATATCGCAATTTTATATAGCCTACGACACTTACGACGGTTTGAGCTAGTTCCTCTCAAAATTTGAACAAAATCGGTTCGGTAGATTTTGCGTGATGCTCGAACAAACAAACAAACAAACAAACAAACATGCTTTCATATTTATATATATTAGTTAGATAGAACGTTTTTCAACGGTGCAATGACATAGGACACTATTCGCTAGATGCGATGATATTATATCGGACTTTTCTACATTTTAACAAAATTAAATTAATTTGATTAGATGATTTAATTTTGTATGTTAATTAGATTATATTACATTTAATTGAGTCTATTCGAACGTACACAAAACTTTGATTTAAATCTAGCTTTTGTTGAACTTGAATCTTGCCGATACGAGCCTCTTAAGTCCTAATTAAACCTTAAACAAGAATTTTTTAAATTACCGTATTTCAATCTGATACTGAATTTTAAATCTCAACCACAAATTTCACGATGCTTTCTTGTTTTAAAAGGAATTTTTTCAATTTAATTTGAAATGATTTTTTAAAAAAAGTAAAACGAAATCTCAATAATAATATAGATAGCCCAGTAAAAAGTATCATATTGTTCATACTTAAAATATATATTAACAATATATGATTTGTTACAAATAATACATTGACAGTATATTAATAATATATAGACAAAATATAATTTTTTCATATAGATTCGATGAATTATAATTTAATTTATAAACAAATATAATGAATTACATAAATGAAAAAGTGAAAATTATTGCATTTCAGATTCGCCTGATTTTACATTTACCTTCCTAGATTTCTCAATCTATTTATTAGTTTCTTCTGAGTCAGTTTAAATATTTTTCATTCGAGTTCGACCGACAATCGATCTTCCTTTTGAACTTCTCATTCTGGTTTCATTGAAAATATCTATCTCATAAAAAACCGATACTTTATTCGTGACTCTCAGTATATAAAAGTACAGCGACCTTATGCTTTATCCTTCTTACTTGTCGATAGCTGCGAGAGTCGGACCAAGAAAAAGTCGAAATATGAAGTGCCTCAACCATGAATGATCAGTGTTTTTTCGTTTTAACACGAATTGATATTGTTTACTTTCTATTTTGTGAGTTGGTTACTTTATGTCTTTATATACATAAATGATATTGCGAGTGTGAAAGATGGAAAGTTGGAGGAAGTAATGATAGTTTGACAATATATTTATAATTTACGATAACATTTTGGGAACGGACTGATAAGCTTTTGTGTCAGAATGAAATTCGGATTTCACAGTAATTAGGCTAATCCCACTACTGTGGTTTGTCATTTCAATCCCTCGAGTGTGTCGACTAAGTATGCTTTTCTGTGATTCAGATTAGTCTATTTCCATTTCCGTAACATCACACCATTGTACGTACAGCACGCCTTTTTCAATCATTAACTTAAACCTTGTTAACTGCTTACGATTACGAGTTGAGTTGAATTAGTGAAATAACTTTGTCAGTGAATGTAATAAAAACGAAGGAGTTACGTTGTGACTGTTGAAATATTTGTTTCATATTGTTATGTGTATTGATTAACAAAACTGATAGCAGCATTAACATGATTGACGTACATAACATTAAGTACACAACACAACAAACAAACAACAACAAAGTTTTAAGGAAGTCAACATATTTTTTTTAATTCAAAATATAGTATGAAAGAAACTTTGTGCAGTACGACTAACAATATAATTTATAGTACATTTATTTTCTAATTGAATTTGCTTTATCATAATTTTTTTGTCATAGTCTACATTATATAAAATTAAAGTATGATTATTTACTTTTGATTACGACAATTTCACATATATTTCTCCACGTTTTTTGGTTACCATTTTTTCAAAACAATAACCTTTTTAAATTTTGGTACAAATACTGACATGATCACCGTTCCTTTTTTACACTGAGAGCAAAAACCAATAAAAATTACCGTGCTTGTCATAATAAACATAAGTAAAATTGTCGAAAAGAAAATAAATATGTTGTTTAATTGATATTTTATAGTGCTTTACTTGACTATTTATATTTAGTCAAGTAAAGGACGAACAATTTTTGACCGTGCTGTTGTTTACATTTTGTATTTAGGTATTATATGCAGTTATGTTTAGAACAATTTGGTGTGTTGTTGATAATAAATGCGTGCTTTTCATTATATTTTATGTTTTTCTGCCTTCAAATATTAACATGGTAGCACGGTAAATGTTTCGTCCAATAATTGCTATCTCTTTATGTTTGATTATTTGGATGAGTGAGTTTCTCGATACGACTTTTTTCATAAGCAATGAAATAGTAAAGTGGATAAAAAAGCGGCCTAACATTTTGGAGACACGGGATCGATTCCCGGAGAAAGAGTTTTATTAATTAATAATTTTAAATTGAAAATAAATATATGTTATAAATAAATTATATCTTACTGGTACATTAAATTTGTTGTTTTTATCAGTTATTCTTATTATATTGTGAGGATAAATTATACCCTACTGGTAAGGCAAAATTTGTTTTGTTTTGGAACTGCTTTTACATCTAAAAGTTTCTTAAAATAAACCGGAAGACACGTAATTTTTAATGTTTACTCATTATTACGGATGTTTACTAAGCAACACGGTAAATTTAATGACATTTTCATAATATTTTTTAGTTATTTTTTGGCTCAGTGTACCAACTAATAAATTTGATCTCATTATTTTACATTTAACGTCCGATTTAGTAAAATAAAAGCTTAGGGGGCCTGTCTCTTAAATTATCCGAATAAAATTACAAAATTGTAGATAGACTGGCTTAATTATGTACATTGTCAGTTGCGTTTTATCATGCAAGCTATAATGAAAAATGGGTAATGTCAAACAGATGTTAAACACCAATTGGGTCGAATAATATATGCACTGCACCGGATAACCCATGTATAGAATATAAACTGTATCATCGAATATAATATACATAATGAAAACATTCTACGAGGTTAAGGGTCTATCTGTGAAACATGTACTTGTCGAACGCTTAACTCAACAGAATGCTTTATGCACATTTTAATTGATGAAATAATTTCCTTTGCCGTTTTATTCAATAATATAACGCAGTATTTTGCTTCATTTATTTCTTTTTGTTTTTAATTACAATTAAGTGAGTTGTTGATTTGTTTTTTATCTTTCTTTATATATAAATATTTAATTTATTATGAAAATATGTTTTATTTTTATTTATTACTTATATACATATAATATAATTAAAATTGAATGAGAAGTTTTGTACATTATTTTCAACTGCTTTGCTAATAAAGTCAAAGTAATTGCTATAAAAGAATTATTATAAAAATGCAACACAAATACATCTGCGGTACAGTCTTCTTGAGCGAGAAAGATAGACAAAAAACATAAAGGAATTCTTAGACGAAGAATTTGTTCGCTTTGTGTGTGACTAGATGTCTTTTGTTAAGCAGACAAATCTTAGATTACTGTCGTGAAAGTTTCTCTTCATATACATTAACAGCGGCGATTATTGGTCAGCGGATTTCGGACTTTTTGTTCCGACTGCAGTATTTTCTCAAGTCGGTCTTTAGAGGAACCAGATAATCAATGTCTTCTGCATCCAGTTAGCAAAAGTGAGTCGTCGATAAGGCAACACGATATGCAACTGAACGCTCGCACTCGACATTTATTTTTGACCTTTTCTTATCTGTTATATTATTATAAAGGACTTTTCCGACATGCAGAGAGGGCAGACAAATCAAGAAAAACGAATAGTTGTAGGCAGCATTTTAGCAAGAAATCTCAGAAATATTATTTAAAAGTTAACTGCTGAATAATCATTTAAGGTACCAATCTAGCTAAGATTAAGATTTAAATTTGCATTATATTCTGGCAGATATTTCTAGAATTTCATGCAAGCATTGCGAAAAAAAGAACACCTAATACTACACATCTGATAATCCTTAAATGCCTAAACGAACAATTAATCTTTTTAAATTATATTGACAATATAACATACATGCGTTATTGGAACTTTTAAGGTCTATTTATTTTAAGAAAAGTTATTCGTGTATAGAGTATAAATTTTTAAAAAGACTTGATTTGTAAGATAAGTAATGTATCGTAAAAATACAATAAATGAGTCGAATTTTTAGTTTTCTATTGCATTTTTGGGCACCATTTTATTTCAAGCATTGCTTGAAAATCTAGAAGAAACTGTGGAAAAAATTATATTAACAGTCATTGCCATTATGAAGGAAATGACTGATGAGATTTCCATCAATGGCCCTATCAATCTGTTATTTAAGATACCAGCCCAAACGTTTAGTTTGGGCCTGTATCTTAAACAATACAATAATAACTTGTATCGTAGGTCAAATTAATGTAAAATTTTAATTACAGATTCCAAATTTGCAATAAAAAATGGGAGTTCCCATTTAAGATTTTAAAGTTACTCCCCGCCCACCCCCATAGGATGAGGTGGGGGTCGATATTGGTGTCCATGGATAGCTTTTTAAAAAATATTTGATAAGTGTTTTTTCCTTTCCGCAATTCAACGTGTAGTTCTCGTCCCGCAACTTTTCCCCCGCCCTGTATGTGGGGTTCCAAGATTTTTTGCTTTTTTTTTTAATATGATTGAAGTTAAAATCGAAGGCTTTCGAATTTTAATCACAGGTAGCGAAAGTCTTAACAGCACATGAATCAGAAGAATGTCAGAGGGTTCTCATCATGGGGGTTGGTTGATGGGTAAGAGAGTTGGGGTTGGAGGGGGACAGGAAGGGTGGTGTGGTAGAAGGGGTTAGAGGGGGGATATCATTTGGGTTATCACACATTTCAATATTGATTTCTTATAAAAGATCACGAACCCTAAGGACAGGGACAAAACCTAGGGTGTGTGTTACACAACCGTAGAATATTATAATTATAGGTATTTCAGTCACACGTGAACAGAAAACGGCCTTATTCTGTTTTACTTATGTTATTTTCCACATAAAAATTCGAATAAGGTTGTTTTACATTAGAACAGTCGAAGTGCCTTCTATTTTCTTGGAGGGAATAGACAGTTGAACAAGTTCCAATATTACAAGTTAACAAAATTTGACATTTTGATGATTGTAAATTAAAAAATATTTTTTTTAATTTAATTAAAAAAAACGACATTGTACAATTTTATAAATTTTTAAAAATATAGATAACTAGCGGAATCTTTGTTTATGGGCTATTTATGGACGCCTTACAAACTTCCTATGAACTTCTTTTAAACTCCCTATAAGCTCCCTATAAGCTCCCTATAATCTCCCTTTAAGGGAGTTTTAATAACCTTCCCATAGGATGCCTATGGGAAGCTTATGGGAAGCTTATGGACAGCTTATGCGAAATTTACGGGAAATTCATGGGACATATATGGGACACTTGTCGGAAGTTTACGGAAGAAATGAATATAAAGTAAATTGCCGAATTCTATTTGCTGTTAGAAATGTACCACTAACTGCAGTTTGTAAAATAGTGGATATTCACACAAAATGTTTCAAATAACATTTAACCAACATTGCAATAAATAATACAAAATTATTCGAACGCCACCTACAGTATTTTGTTATTTCAATACACGCATAGAAATAGGTAAGTAAATATTACTGAGAATACGAGTAATTGTGTGACAGTATCTGTTTTTGAGTAAAATTTAAGATTTTTTTGTAAAATTTGCACAAATTTGATGAATTTTTACGAAATATTGATGAATTCTTACTAAGTTGCTCAGTAAATTTTAACGTAACCTATATTTCACGCTGTCATGCTTTAACTAACAAAGAAACAACGTTATCGACAGTCAGTCGAGTTAGCCGCGACCGTAAAGTATCTCGATATCTCATTAGGAAACAGCAGATACCGAGTTCGAAACTCTATTAATAGTAAATTTTACTATTTTCATTTTACGAAATGAAAATAGTAAAATTTACTTAAAAATTCCATTGTCACACAATTACTCGTATTCTCAGTAATATTTACTTACCTATTTCTATGCGTGTAATAACCCCCTCTTTATTTATTATTATTATACGAATTTAAATAAATTTGCTTTATTCAATCAATAATGAGCGCCCATCTATATTAAATTTATTCGGCAGAATCATAAATTTAGTATAGATGTTAATGAAAAAGATAAAATAAATTATATTATTTAAAATGTGAGCAAGAGTATCCAAATTTTATTAGAATGCTAATAAATTTTACTCTATGAGTTTTCTTAGTGTAATTTCATTTAAATGTATATTTATATGTTTATGCAAATTAATATTTCTATTATATCCATTTTTGTTTGTTTTTAAATAGTTTTGGGATTTTAGGAAAAGTTAAGTCAGACTTTAATATTTTTAATATTTTAGAAATTGTGGAAGTTATCCGTTGTGGAAGTACGCAGGTGCCCATATATATATATCGATTTTGGTACATTTGCCTATATTTGTTAAATTACTTATCTTTGGCAATTAATATCTCAATAAATGAAGGCTTAAAAAAGCTGAAATTTTTCGAATATTTAAATTAATTAATTAATTAAATCATTTCATGATAATCAATGCAAATTCATTTTTTTCAAAATGAATTTGCATTGGGAAACGAATTTCCGATCATCTCCCATGTTGCGTACTATATTTTTCGTTGCGAGGGAGGGAAAAAAGCCATTTTCCTAAATCTCCCTAGGGAGGAAAATGGCATTTCCCTCCCCGAGTAACGAAAAAATATTTCCAATATCCAAGCTCAACTTGATTGAAATTGACAAATGATGAAAATTGTAAAATATAGCAATTATATATCTTCCTTTGTTTATATAAAAGGGACATAAGTATAATAGCCAGTCAATTTATTTTACAATATATTTTCGTCCGTAGGCATATTCTTGGCGCATGCGCAAAATGCGACAACGTAGTACTGACCTAAGATTGCTTTTACGTAACAATATTTTGAATTGTATTAAATAAATGCGTATAATATATAGAACATTGGATATGTGGAATATATTTTTCATTATGATAAAATTATATTCTCATTTTTAGATAAATGAATGAAAATTTTTGACAGTAGCATGCAATTAGTATATAATAGTATATTGATGATAATATAGTTAAGAATTAATAAATTATTTATTAACTATTATTACAGATACTATTATTACAGATAAAACATGTTTTTATTATTTGTAGTGCTCTAAAATTTGTATCAGTATATTATCAGAAATTATAACTATTTCTGATTATATACAATTTTTGGTTTTAAATTTACGTTTAACTCAAATCTTATCATTTTTTGATTCATGAAACATTTTCGAAACAATGTTCAGCGAAATAATATATTTCCACAATAATTAAAACAGATACCAGACGTGCTGTTTCACCTTTTTCGCAAAATTAATTTGAAAAGTGAAATGAATAAAATTTTTGCTTAAACAACTTAGCATGTGAAAGTACAATACATACAATATACAATTCCTACATTGATTTAATAATAAAAGATATCCATAAATTCTTAGGTAAATTCATATTTAATTAGGAAACTGTGGAATGCTGCTCTTCTACAAAATATAGTTTTTAGGTCTGTTTATAATAAAGCATATTAATAATTTTATTATTAATTATTAATTTTAAATAATTTGGACTAATATTATCTCAAATTTGCATGAAAAGTAAATTACCATTTACATTTATCACTATTTAATGAACAGATAATTTGTACCATAAAATATTTTTTCTATACCAATCCTTTTAAATATTTTTAATCTTTCTTTTTTATATTTTTATCTTTCATTTTTAATGTATAAATATGAGATTTTTCCCTCTTAAATTATTATATAAACGAGACATTCAATTTTTGTTCGAATGTCTCATTAAAAATCCATTAAACAATAATAACGTTTACAATCATAACACCGTCTATAGTGTATAATACAAAAAAATAATAATACCGATATTTTAAATTGCGATTTACTTTTTCGAGCTAATTTTAAGTTAATTTCTCATAAGCAAAAAGCGATATTACCCGTACAATCCAATTGGAGACTCGTAAAATGTCAAAGTAAGGGCTGCGACTGATTGAAATTAGTATTAAGACGATGGAATTGAAAGTAACGGCACAGCCGAAAATGAAATTGCGTTCTAATTTCCCAAACGACTAACTTCGTTTTTATTTGTGCAATAAATAAAAGTTTTCAGGGCTCATCTGCAGTTCCCCAACTGGCAAAAGTAACATAAGCACTGGTGCGGGATAATTTTCTACTTCACCGCGTTTTAGTGGCTTGTACAAAGCTGCGGGTGGGGGTGGGTAAAAAAACATAACGAGAAAAAAGTTAGCGTAATGAGATCTATAGTTCGATTCCTTGCACCTTTTCATTCGCGCAAATGAGAGATAAATGCCAAGCTATGACTCAAACAAGAAATGGAATATAGGGAAAGAGGTACACATAGAATAAGTACCACTTTCACTCAACTATGACAAAATTTCACGTGACAAATATAATTTAACAAATAAATAAAAAAACGTCTTGATTTTACTTGTCGCAAAATTTTTGTATACTTAAATTTTTGAAATTTTGGTAACTATAAACATTTTTTTCATTGAATTATTTAAAAACAAAACTAAAGAGAAAAGACTTGTCATCTTTTAATTGATTATACGGAAAAGTCGAATTACGCGCTTTTAAGTTTTTGTAATACCTTATTCGCCATTCGCATCGACAATTTATTGTACTTTTGTGCCTTCATGATTACCACGCTTTTCCATTCATCGATGTCGATGATTATTTATGTAATATTCTATCTCCTGAAGAAAGAGCAATAGCTGACTTTTAATTAGAAAACGGCCGAAATTTATATGATATTGTTATTGTATTTTGTTTGATGTTAATTGTTTATGAAATTAATTAAAGAAATTTGATTTTTTATTGAATATAAAAGTTCCGCAATTATGAACAAGAAATAAGTAAATTATGATATACATTCTTATTACTCCAATAGTTTAACACGCGGTTAGTTAAAATAATAATTTAAAATTTATCATTTATATTAATTCATGTATGAGATGGTTGAAATTTGTTACTGACGCCAAAATATTATATTAAAGTATTATTGTTCTTTGTATATCATACTTTTAAATTAAAGTACATGATATTTTATTTCATGGATTTTTATGACTTATTAAAATTTTAGTTTAAGGAATCAGCTTAAAAACTTTACTAGTTTAAGAGAAAATAAGTGAAAGTCAATATGATAATGTAGTGTTGAACTTTTATTTAGTATATTTAGTTCGTTGTAACTGCGACATCATAAAAATTATGTTAAAATAAAATGATGTGACATAATATTTTAATAGTAAATAGCATAATAAATAAATTTTTCAATGCAACAGAGAATATTCGATTTATATTATGCGTTTGTAAAAGAAAATATTAATGAATAAAATCTCGTAATTTTATTGACAATTAATTTTTCATGTATAATAACGATTGCAATTTATTTATGAATAAATTGTTAATATTATTGTAAAATAATAATATTTATAATAGAAAATATATGTTACAGAAAAGTATATTAGAAAATTCAAAATTACAAAGTAATATTTGACTCATAAAATGGCTCGAATAGAATCAAGTAGACAGTTATTTTGTTGTTCACATTGTACAATAAAATAATTGGAAAATTATTAATAAATGTCTACATTCTTATGCTATAAGCTCTGCTTAAGTAAGAACATATCCTTGTTGTCATTACATTCTCAAATGAAAGAAACGTAAAGAATCGTACCTTTTTTCATTTTATTTTTTAGTATAGTAAGTAAAATAGAAATTAATTGCAACGAGTACGTCATAAAATATTGTATATACGAATTTTGCATTATTTCTTAAATTTCATAATCAACTAAAATCCCTAGTGGAAAATGCAGTCTAGATATAGTATGGATGTAGTCTGGATACACTTTGCCAGACTATATCGACACTAATTTTTCCACGCGGGATGTTTTCAGAAATTAGTTGTAATGTAACGAATTAAATTAAAACTCTATGAATTTTTGATGTACAAGAAAAGTAAAATAATTTCTTTGTCTGTATAAAACCAATTATAAATTGTATCATTATATAGTAATTAAGTCTAGGATCGATAAGAAAGAATATAATTTTTTTGGTTAAATTAGAAAAACTAAAAGAATGCTTACCGATCATTAGTAGCGCGACTGCGATATGATCGCGACCGGTTGCCCGGAGGGCCCCGAGAAGAGCGCCGGCTCCAGCGCAAACGAGGCCCCCTACGCCCACGCCAAGGATAGACCAGCGTACCGGCGGTGATCCCAATCCACAGCATTGCTTTGGCACTGCGTCCCTGCAAACAAGCAGTGCAAACGATCACTTTAGAGCATTGACCTACTGACACACTCTTCTCTCAACTTTTATATCTCGATGAGAAAGATGATCCTTACCGCCTGTTGGACGTATCCCACAGGTTTTTCATTAAAAAAATGTGTACGATAAAAGACAGGCTGTTTCGGATATGAGAAAAGGAATACTCACATCGGAGAAAGCTTGCTTATTTTAGAGTCTAATTCAATGATTAACGCTATTTACAAATTAAAAAAAATATCTTCTCCGGTAAAACGACGTTTTCCTTACTCGATGGAAAAACTTGTTAGTTCTCCCGCTCTCGTGAGAAAAAGTACACTGTTAAAAATGAAAAGTTAATTAATAATATTACTAAAAAACTAAAAAAAAAATATCAAGTTAAATCGAGTTAAATCAACTCGACTATCAGTTGAATTGAATGGATTTTAGTTAATTTAACTAATATATGATTTATTCAAGTTAAAGTAAAGTTGATTTTAAAAAAATTTTTAACAGTGTATCGTACTCAACTCGTGAGCTCAGGAGATACTTCTCTCACTCGTGAGCATGGCAACACTCGCTTCGCTCGTGTTGCCATCCTGCTCACGCGTGGGAGAACTTATCTCCTGAGCTTACTAGTTAAGTAATATACTATTTTCATTGAGATCATTTTTCTCGGAAATTATTTTCAAGGATCCTCTTTAATATCATATTGCACTCTTAAATTGCGTGCAACAAATATTGAGATTTTTTTTTCATTATTTATTTTTCCCCTTGTTTTTGCAATGAGATATTTGGAGAGAAAGTGTGTGTAGAAAAAGTATACTTTTCAACTGTTATATTACATTGAAGTTTATATACATTTAAGTTTTCGTTGATTTTAAAGGTTTTAAGAGGAATACAGGAGGAATAACAACAACTTAGTTTAATGAATGGTTTATTAATCATATTCATTTTTTAATTGAAACTCATTTGCGAAGTAGTAAATTTATATTTTTTAATGCAAAGTTTTTAAGAGTCATTTTAAACTATATGGGATTTAAATTTATTTAAGAAAATAACTTATTATAGATTATTGATTTTCGCCTCTTATTTATTGAAGAAATAAAAAAGTTTTTAGTATTAAGGCAAATGCTCAAGTCATTGAAAATTTAAGCCTCATTAATCGAAAAATTTCTATCAAAATGTTTTTTTGATTAGTAATTAATTGTTAAATTATTATAATTT
>JABFPJ010005817.1:0-11715 GCA_022817425.1 Gryon sp. ZL-2020
AAAGAAAAAAAAAAAAAAAAAAAAAAGAAATGTCAAACTGAACTGAAAGATTAAAAAAACGGGGAAAAATAAAAGAAGGACTAAAAAATGATGTAATAAAATTATGTAAAAATTGAAAAAAATTCAAAATTTTATTTGCAGGTCTGCAAGTACCAAACGTGACACTTGCGTTGGGAATTTGTGCAAGGTTAGGAGCGAGCAGGTTGCTTGTGACGGAACACTCACGGGCCGATATATATCAAAAGATTTTATTAAACGTATCTCCAGACGACGTTCAATTCGCCACACAGAAGAAATACTCAGAATAGTCAGAGCTGTGCTGTATCATTTTCGTATTATTTCACTTTTTACTTGCATCTTGTTGTTACGCTAGATTTAAGTTTTCTTGTGTTGCTTCTGTTTTTTCATTATTATTTACATCTTGCAATTATTGAAATTATAAACAATATTTCATTTTTATTTATCATCGTACGGATGGCGCGACGTTATATGCAACAAGGATCATCTATAATGATTTTTATATTCTTTTTGTACAAATTTTTAATAAACGCTTTTTTTCTTAAGTAAAGTAACGAATGTTTGTTCTCACAGTCGTCGTTTACACTCATTTTGCAGTTTGTTTAACTTACGACACCGATAGGGCGCCACATTGCACGGACTAAAATTCGCAAAACACTGGCGCCGCCACATTCTGCCATTTTTTGCATATCTCTCTCTCTCTCTCTCGTTCTCTCTCAATTTTTTCTCCCTTTATTTTCTCGATTTCGCAATATCTTTTATTCATTCCTCAGCGGTCTTGATAAGCGTATTAGGCTAATTCCGCTTTATCGTCTGTCGTTTCATTTCAGTGTCTTACAAACTAAATCCTGTAGGTAGACAGAAACTTATTATTCCCGAGTAGAGACGACTTTTGAAATGTTTGATTAGGGAAATTAAATTTAAATGACATCGATCGTGGAACACCGCTCTTAATGTTTGTTTTATTCTTGCTTTATTTTGTGTTTTATTTCTTTGTGGTAGAATTAGAGCAATGAAAAAAAGAAAGTGAGAGAAAGAGAGAGAGAGAGAGAAAGAGAGAAAGAAAAAAAAAAAGAGAAAAAACGTAACAAAAATAGGATGACAAAAATGTCCGTGGCTAGTTTGCATGAATTTACAATTCAAAATTCGTTCCTTCGTTTTAATTTCATATCGCAAATAACGTTACGTAATCGAACGTAGGACATTTGCAGTTTAATTCGTTTTGCGGTACATTGTTTCGTACTTCTCGCGAAAGTAAAATATTCACTTAGAGACTGGCAGTCTTTTAAAATCAGTTCCGTGTTGAAAAGAAAAGAGAGAGAGAGAGATAGTGTGGGGGGAGGAAAGGGCGGGGCGTAGATTGTTAATGATGAACGAAAATCGCAAGACAGAGAATCGATATTAGATAACACGCTTCTTTCTTTCCCTTGGGTTTCGGTTTTTCGTTGACGTGAAAGGCGGCGTTTTGACATTCTCAAAGCCCAGATGGCAAAGCGCACGGAAATGTTACACAGGCTGACAAAACAAATGCAGCTATCGCGACGTTATATTTGTCAAAACACATCATTTACGTCGCGCAAATTCCACGCTAAGCTCTGTAAAGTATCTGCAGAATATCTCTGCGATATTCATACTAAAACTACATCCAAAGTTATGATCTTGATTTCAAATGAATTTTTTGTTTGACATAAGAAACAAATATTTGGTTTTTAGAAGCAAAAAGAATATTATAATAATGTTTTTAGTTGATTTTCATTATTAAAATTTCTCACCAGCAAATAACAGGTAAGTAATGATATATAAGGTTCATTTTTTTTGTCTAATAACCTTTTTTGAATTTTACTGTTTTAGTTTAATCTTAATGGCTTTTGAATATGGATTTGCATCAAGCGACCGCTGGCTTAGTTACTGTGAAATCGAATGAAAGAAGAAGAGGAGGGAAACAAAAATAATTTTGCTATAAATTGTAGGGGGAAGTTTTTAAAAGGATTTGCATCAAAAAAATTCTTTTCACCACAGCGAGATCTTTTTATACATGGATTTGTATGATGAAATCCCTGATAAAATAACCATGATAATTATTATTCCAACATCGTGCGGTCTTTCAATTATTACATATATACGAATTGGCGTGACAATTATATTAAAATTGATATTCACCAGATTTATAATACAATGGGTATTGGCATTTTCGTTACAAAAAATTTGTGCAATCTTTTGAAAAGATTTTTAACGATATACAAATTATAATAGATGAAAAATGAAAGCCAAACAAAAAGAATGGAAATCTGTAAAATGATAAAACGTAAATGTTATTACTTTAGTTAAGTAAATGCCTGTTTTTTAATAAAATTATTAATGCATTATTTATATTACTATTATTAATAACTACAGAGAACAAGACGTTGGAGTAACAATAATAACAGAATAAATTCTCGCGAATAACATATTTAAGAATTTCCATTAAAATTAAATCTAAAATAAAAGTAATAATTTTTGTTCTTTATGTTTTTTTTTAATTTGTGAGTCTTATTATTCTATAGTAAATTTCACTTTTAATGATTGTACAAGTGTTTAACTTGAAGCGTATTTCGTTAACAATTTTTATATTGAATATGATAAATATATCAAAAATGTATTATTGCAATGTATTATTAGTAATTGTTCAAATCGATTCTCCGTATTGCGATATAAATTATGATATAAAACTTTGTGAAACGAATGAGATTATTGGCAAAAGAATGACATTTTTTATAACAATTTGCAAATATAATTTGTAAGTTTTTTCTTTATTAATAGCTTATTGTAATAACGTATATATTTCTCGTTAAAATATATATTTGAATAATATGTTTTGAATATTGAATTTCACGCAACACTGTCAAGAAGTGTCAGTCGTCTTTTAATGAACGTCAAATTATGCGAAATTTCATAATAGACGTTATTCAAGAAGATAGAATAGTATAGTCTTGTGAATGAATTGAGATGTGTTAAAAAACGTTTCGAAGTGTGGACACTTGCGTTCAAGCGATTATTTTTGAATGAAAAGAATAAAAAAAAGTATTTCTACTCATTCAAGATTTCCACTTTTTGATTTGATAAAAAATCAAGTTTTACACTCAGTTGCTGTTAATGAACAAGCCGGCTGTTGTTTCAAACCGACACTAGTATAAAAAAATAAGTACGCGTCACTCGTGGATCTAAATAGGGAAATACTTTTTTTAGAATTAAAAATATTCTGTTACATTTTTAAGTCATCCGTCAGCTTACTTCTTGAAGAGGTATAAATATAAAAACAAGAATATAGTAGAAGGGTAAAAATACTGAAGGTTGATTTGAAAATGTAACTTGGCAGTAACAAAATCTTGATATACACGACGCCATTTTGTACATAAAGCGCCCCCTAAAGGCTTAAATGTAACGATAGAACTTGGGGTGATCATTGCTTATTTTGGTTCTTTTTTGTTTAAAATCAAAAATATGTCATTACTTAGATATTTTACAAAGATAAATGTGTTTCGTATAAATAAATGTGTATATACTTATCATTAATACTTAATACGATATAACGTATTTGGTATAATTATATAGTATAGTATAAAATAACTAATGCAACTAGCAGTGAGAAGTTAATTCATGCGTGAAATGGTAATTGATGTGCGTCTCGAGAATGCTTCTTCGAAACATTGAGCAGCGATGTATACAATCGACATCGATAATGTTTAATGTGCTTAAATCAAACTGAATTGAAAGATTTGAAACAAAAAGCAGAATCTTTTTTCTGATTTCATTTCATGTTCACGATTTTTCTTCACTTACAACAAGAACAATGTGCTGACACGATGGTAAACATTTTGCGTCCATGTAGGCAGTGGTACTTCAAATGTGATGTCTCAGCAAACTTTTTTTTTCTGTTTTCTCTATTCTTGTGTCACTTTGGAGTGAACAAACTCGAGAGAAGAAAAATTTTCATATAATATCGTTTGAGATATATTTGTATAGTGACATTTCTTCTTTGATCAAAGAACAATGCAAATTTTTGCGCCGAAATATGTCTTGATTTCAGCACACGTACTTTACGCAACACTTTTATAAATGAAGAATCAATTTGAAACATTCGTAGTACTTGATATCACGCTAATGAAAGCGTTCATTAAATTAATGTGAATCGTTAGAACCATCGTCGTGCATTTGTGTGTAAATATGCAAAATTATTGATTCAGTAAACATGTATTTTTGCCACGCATGAACTAACTTGACACTGTTTTAAATAAATCTAATTTCATCGTCTCTTTATATCATATATTTTCGTGTGAGTAATATATTTTGAATGCTACTCAGTGAAGTACGTTTAAGTGCCGTGAAACAGTTAAATAATATGAGTAGTAACTGCTGTAATTATCAGTTTGTAAAATGCACGTTTCGTGTGTGAAGTGTAAATGTTCACATAAGTTGGAGCATTAACACAAGAGTGTGCTATACCCTGTACATTGCGGTCAGGCTCACTGTTACCGTTTTACAGATAACGCTAACGCGGCACATACGGGTGCGCTTCGCTATTCGCGGACTATCCCGGAATAAAATTAAATCATACAAAAAGCCACAGTTAAGATTCAAAAAGCATACGCTTTTCTTGTTTAGTTTGTATTTTTGTTCAACAGAGAAGGACGAGGAATTACAAACGATAAAAAGAGATGAACATATATATTTACATATACGTATATACATATATAAAAAGCGGAAGGAAATTGCCAGGCTAAAGGCCAGATTTCACTTGACATGTTTGTGCTTTTTCCGTCGGCTGCCCGAAGCGAGATAAAATGAATGTACCACCGTCAAAGTCGAAATTAGATTGTTAGTTACTTTTGACGCTAATGCCTCGGCATGCTTCGGCTATCTCCATAGTAGACAACCTCGAAGAAAAAGAAGAAAAAATGTCAGAAGATGTCATTGTTTAACATAAATTCTGACCAACAAAATTTCTTTCTACTTGAAATTTTGTTTCTTACTGCAAGAGGGAGCTACTTTTATAGAATAACATTTTAAGTAGTGTAGACCTTGTTTGGTCAGACTTCATTTATTAGCTTTGCATAAAGTTTGACCAAAGAAATTCTTTTCTACTTGAAATTTTGTTTCTTTCCACAAGAGGACGCTGCTTCTATAAAATATCATTTCAAGTAGTGCAGACCTTGTTTGGTCAGACTTGATTTGTTTGCCTTGCATAAAGTTTGACCAAAGAAATTCTTTTCTACTTGAAATTTTGTTTCTTTCCGCAAGAGGATTGCTTCTTTTATAGAATAACATTTCAAGTAGTGAAAACCTTGTTTGGTCAAACTTAATTCATATACCTTACTGTAATGTCGTTAACCGTCTGTATAATTTACAAATAGCAGTTATAAATGTCGCAAGCAACAAGAGTCAAAGACTCTTCAATGAATTTGTTCATCTCTTTAATTCGTCTTCTCTGTCACAAGAGTTCGTTCAAGAGTCAACATAATACGTGGTGCCGTAAGAGAAGAGGAGAGTGAAAAGAAAAAAAAACTTGACAAATCGATTGAAATTGTTTGCGTTTGCATCTTCGTTTCGGCGAGTTCGCAAAAAAACTGCGGATATTAGACTTTCGTCGTTTCTTTTCTTTCCCTCTCTCGTCTTTCTTGTAATAACGACCCGGTGATTCCCGAAACTGTCTTCTAGCGAAAGAAGAAGGAGTCAAAAATAAAAAAAATAAGATAGGGGAGCAAAGCAAATGCTGGATGGTCCAACGAAATTGCATTGGATTAAAAAAGGTCTTACGTTAGAATTAAAGCTAACACAGTGTACGCCCGACTCCGTTTGCCGATGTAAAATTGTTTGTGCGATGCATTCGTGATTCCGTCACTTCTTGAAATACGTGATGCGCGTCACATCGAGTCAATTGTTCTTAAATATTTCTCTCGCTTCTTTGATAAGTAATCCAATACTACTTTGTACCATCTAGTTCTAACATTGATTTATTACTTTTTTTGCTTGGAATTTTTTTTCATTTTTTCTTATCTGTTCGTGATGTATATTGCGTATAGTTATTTATTCATTAACTTTTACGTTTTTTTTACTTCGTTATAATTATTTTGTATTTTCCGAAGTGCCAACGAGACGCGCCTCGTCATTTTTGTCTCGAGGGTATATCTACGGGCTACTCTCTGGTTCTGGGGAAAGAGTAAAGGAAAAAAAAACGAGAGACGAAAAAAAAGAAGAGAGAAAAAAAAAAGACGGAGTCATCGACCCGTTAAAATTGGTACGAGTTCTCTACTGAAGAAGAAGAAGACACCGAATCCACAAAAGAGTCGGGGGACCGCACATTTTCCACCGGGTTTCCAATATCCCGTTACGTTTTTCTTCGTGTGTCATTCGACTTCCTCACTGGGCCGTCTTGTCGCATTTCAGCGACTCCGCTTCTTCTTCTTCGTCGTCTCTGAATTGAAAAATAAAATCGATCAACGAGCGCGTGTCCCCGGCTTTCGGAATTTCCGCGCCGAAATTTTCGGTATGCCGTTATCGGTGCATAATGCATATGTTGCCGCACACTTTGAGCATATTCACACGGCCTTCTTTCATACTTTTTTTTAAGTTTCCTTTTTGTTCTGCTTCCTTTTTCACTGTTTCTTTATTAATTTATGCGTAACCACGGCAAGCAGAAACCAGCTCAGAGATAAAAAATTTTCATTGCAAAGAACACTCTTTAGTTCTTTTTTCTTTTTTTAATGCAATTACTTCCCGCGTTGGGATTGATTTGAGAACTTCTCTTCTTTTGAAACGTAAAACAGAAAAATGTGAAACATGTAGCTTCAATCGTCTTCGGGATTTCGGTCTTCCTTTTTCGCTGATACTTTTTTCTTTCTGTGTTTCTTTCTTTTTTTTCCTTTTTTAAGGGGAGGGGATACATTTCGGTAGAGAATAATGATCGTTCTATTCAAATGACTGCGAGAAATCCAGGTTTTGCGACTTTTGTAATGACTCCGGGCGAAAATAAAGCGAAAAAAAAGAAGAAACAAAAAAATTGTTTTGTTTGCTTTTATTGAACCAGCGTCGTTTGAAAAATGATTGCTAAATAATGTTGGGATTTCAACGTTTTATCGCTCTCAAATGGCGAACTCTACTTTAGTTTTGGCTTCAAGAAAAAAGAGGAACATAAGAGAAAAAGGAAATCCCAAAATAAGAGAAGTCCTCATTGATAATGCTGATGAAGAATTTGAATAAACTTTCGTGTGTTGCAATGTTTTTTTTTACTGGAATTCAACTGAGTTTATCTAATTGCAGGATTGATTTGCACGTTTGATTTAACGTTATATTCTCTTAATATTTTATGTTCTTCGTCTTGCGAGTTTTGCAATTATTCCAACAAACACTGCATCATTCACGAGGTTTTTGTAATTTCGCAACTGTTTACACATCATACGAATTTCATTTGCAAAAAAAGAGGAGAGAAGAAAAAGGAAAATAGGCGTTACAAAAAATTGCTTCGTTTTCGATCTGACTATGTATAAATGTATGTACATGTATGTGTATGTGTGTGTGCATATTCATGCAACGAAGCCGGTTTCTCGTTACCATAGTTTGAGATACAGTGAATTCAACGTTTGTTATACTCGCCATGTTCTCAATTGCATCGGACACCTATATACACTGTGCGACAACAGCCTATGTTATCTTGTCCCTTAACGTTTTTTTTTGACCGTCTTATAACACAAACTATAATATGTATAATATATATATATTTATTCATTTATATTTATAATTATTTATATTTATATATTTATATGTATTTTTTTATAATTTATTATTGAGCACTGTTAATGTTCAGTCGCCATTGGTCTACAGGGCTGTCGAAGCCCAAGTAGTGCAATTCGTGAAGCATCATTAGTTTGATTCGATGCAATCTGTCACAACCTGTTTTGCGGCATTTTATCATCTCAGCCTATCAAAAACATTCACGTAAGATCTTACGTAGAGAAACTCATGTTAAGGATTCATTGTTTTTGTGCATTTACACACAACTCAACACAAAAGCTACTTTGTCGTAGAATTTTATACAGTTATTTTAAAAGAAGTTTAAAATTGCACTGCTGAAATGAGTAAAGTTTGATAGTGATATTTACACTCTAATAATGATTCCAATTTTCCAAAAGTAATTTTAATTATTTTTCCAAGTATTTCAGATATTTTTTCTGACTTTTTAAAAAAGTAACAGAAATTTTTTTTTCAGCACTTTGATTTCGATCTTTCTTTTAATTAAAAAGTAGAATAAACAAAATAGAAATAGACAAAAACAATTCGGAATTATTATAAAAATGGAAAAATAAACAGTTTTTTAATAAATTGCGTTGCGTTTTGTATAAATTCATATAAACAATGAATTTTATATAGTAATTAAAAAAATATATTATTGTAATAATATATTTTATTCAATTGAATTGTAATGTTTAGCATGAATACAGTTTCAATATTTACAGTATTACTACATCATTTTCACTTCATCACTTCAATTATTAAATTTATATTGATCTACGTGTAAATTAACAATTTGAAATTCATTACCTTTAACGAGATTTGAACTTCTGTTTACAATTTGTAAGTCAAATATCTTTACTAATAATGTACAACCTCGTCTACAACGTAAAGTTTAAATTGTTATTATATACATAACGAAGAACATTTTTACTCCTAATAAATATATATTTTTCGTATATGATTGTACTATACAGATGTCGTCGTAGCTCAGTTATAAAGATACTGGTATTACAAACTGTAAGACATGAGTTCAAATCTCCGGATTAAATATAATTTCAAATGATTAAATTTAAATAACAAAAATTATTTACATAAAATAATACTTCAAACATTATTCATACACACGCCACAAGGATCAAATAATTTGTATTATTTTTTATGGTATTGCTATTGCGATTTCGAAAAACCCATTTTAAAAAATACCTAGAAATAGGAAAAATTAATATTTTATATTACAAAATTTGCTTAAAAATAGATATTTTTCCTATTTTTCTAGGGTAATTATTTTGAAATGTGTTTTTTAAGGTAAAAATGCCACAAAAAATAGTAAAAATTATTGAACCTTCTTTTTCCATGTAAAATTAGAAAATTTACATAAGATCTTATGTGATTTGTTTAATAGGTCATCTCTCATTCTTATGTAACCATGTTCATTGCGTCATTTCCATTTCACATATAACATTTGTTTATCTTAAAAACCATGCCTCGTTAGCAACTTAAGTACAAATCGGAGATGCGGGCACCCATCTCGTCCACGACTGGTCAGCAAAAAGTTTTGTCGTTCTCTCTAATTTATTTGCCATTCAAAAGAAGTAATGACTTAATTTGATCTTACAATTTTTAGATATGATAATTGATTTCCAAAAAAAATTATGACAAATTTTATGACGTAAATCGAATTTCCGATTTCCGTTCCATGCTGCTTAAATCTTGCGCTAAACCAATTCTTTTTTTTTTGTCGAAAATTTGGCCCGTTTGAAAACGAGAATGTCGCGAGAAAACTTGGGCTTCTTTGTCAGCGCAAAATGCCCTGACGGTTTGCTTAAAGTAAACATTGCGGACAAAAATCGATCCGGACGATGCGACCGTGTCTCAAATTTGTGCAAATTTTTGTTCTTCTTGCTTTGCAGTGGAATAACAATGCTTTGCATAAAAAATAAAGGGAAAAATAAAGCGGGAAAAATAAGAGTAAAAAAAAGAAAAAAAAGTAGGGGAAATAATGTGCCTGAGGCAGTGTGAAAAAAAGCAAATATAAAATGTGAGACGAACGCAGGTCGCAGGGAAAGATGGAAGATCGCGCGCAGAGTTTATCGGCGCGACAAATATTTCTTATCGCAGCACGAAAATTCACGCCCGACTATGTTATTTGCTCGCATCGATTTTGCGAGCCGATAATTCGCCGCGAGACCGACTTTCATGCAGACCGCATTGCGCCGTATCAAAGTTCTCTCTTCGGCTTTCGCAACTTCCAACTAAGTTTCCCCTTGCGGGATCGTTTACAAACATGCGTGGTGCTCAAACCATGGCGAACGTTCTCGAAAAGTACTTAAGGTTTAGGGATATGACGATACAGCTGCGACACTATACAAACAAATAAGAACGACAATTGTCTCTCGCGACAGTCGAATTGAACGGTTTCCATGAAAAAGACAGTTTGTCAGATTTGAAATTGCAAGATACAGTTTTATGATTTTTTGAAATTTCATACCATTTCCTGATGTATCTTTTCTAGGGTGTCCGTAATGGAATAGATATTTTTTCATAAAACTCCAGTGAGATATACTTGATTTGATTTATAGTTTGATATTAAATATTTGCTATAAATAATTCTTATCTTGAAAAGTTGAAAGAAAGTAACAAATTTGACTACTTAATATTGTAAAATTAGATATGAAAGTAGTTTTAGAACTTAACGAAGGTAATTTATTCTCTTTAAAATTGCTTCTTCAACATTTATTATTATATTTTAATATCTTTAATATTCTTTTGTTCTATAAAAATTTTTTATTTTTTTCTCTCAACGTTTCAAGTTACTATACTACTTATAGTAAATATTAATATAAAATTTATCTCAACGGACGTAAAAAGCTTTTCAATCATGGAAAAATAACATTGTTAATATAATTACTTTATTTAATCGAAAATGGAATTTCAAAAGGTACGATTTTTTGGAATATTTTGCAATTACTTACTCGAAAGACTTTCATTATAAATTATAATAAAATAACAATATTAAAGAAATCAAAAAATGGAATAAAAGTTTTATAAATTGTAATATTTTAAATGTGTAGCGGTTATTTAGTTATATTTTTTCACTGAGAGAAGAGTCGTGTAAGAGCTATATGATTTCTTGTAGAAGTTACATGTATTCACGTTATATAAATAAAATTTCTCTTAGTGCAAAATATACAAATTTAAAGTCATCCATAATATTTTACTGAAATTTATAAAATATAGTCATTTAATTTAAGTTTTTAATTTATAAATTCGAAAATTATTCAATTCAGAATTTCTTTTTAGTTATTTTTTCAAACAGGAATGAACCAACTTTGTGATGTTGTTACAAAATACAATACTAAATTAACATGTAAATTTACTTTGTACTTGCGTTTGATGTTAACATAAATTGTAATATATAAAATATATAAAATATACAAACTTTTAACGTTTTTTACGTTAAACAAATTAAAAAAAATCATCTTTAAGTAAAGCTTTTCATCTTTGATTTTCAAAAGTAGCATATTGAAATTGGTTAACAATGATCAAAGTTAAGGTCATTTGACTTTAGAAAAATACTAAATAAAAGCTTCTTTAATTATTTTAATTAGCTAAGTTAAATCTTGTAGAGCGTAATTTTTCCACGATGAAAATGGATTTTAGAAATATTATGAAAAAATAATTTTTACAGGACACTCTAATTTTTACATAATGTTATTATTACTATTATATTATAATTTACATTATAATGTAATAATATGTTCTTCAACATGGGGTTTAATATTGTAAATAAAAAAGTTGACTGATTTGTTTAACAGTTTCAGAACTTGATTTCATACAGACAGAACTGTTCAATTCTCAAAGCAGCATGCGGGTCTACTAGACCCCAGAAAAAGTGTCGAGTTTACTGGATTTATCCATTACTGTTTACTA